>VYZQ01038663.1:65551-77650 GCA_013400655.1 Mystacornis crossleyi
AACGCCTTTGGCCAGCCACATTTTATTGCCCCTGGTAGTACAGATCTGCTACAGCTTAGAAAACTAGATGGTTGCAGGCCATATACAATTGGATGGCAGGCTGCTCCTGGGGCACAGACCAGGAATTCTCCATCTTTGCTGATTTGTAAGGCAGCTGAGGACTTGCTGTATTGGAAAACACAGTCTTGCTTCTAAAAAGCATCAATAGAAAATGAAAGACGATATCTTTGAGAACAGAGCACTCTCCACCTGCCACCACCAAGGCGTTTGCTCGCTGAGGTTCAGTTGTTTAGCAGCTGCACAAACATCTTAAGTAAAATGTATGGCATTACCTTCTCTTTTGAAAGTTGGCTTAATCTGATCAATAAACAATCACAGTTATGATTCACAGAAAAGAAAATCTCTTGAGGCACTATCACAAAGTGATAGGCTCTTTTAAGATCTTATCCCAGATTCTCCATGACTCCATGTAAAGGCAGGCTGAAGGCAAATACTGATACCACTAAAATGCTTTAGACAGTCAGTGATCCTTCCACTTGAAAGGTACATGCAATGAGTTTCTGCTTAGAGAGGCCTAAAGTGCTTAAGTCTTATTAGGGGGTCTCTAACTTTAGGTACCTTGGCTTGAGACAGCTGGAAGTGATTTTTGGAAGCACTGAGGAAGTGGCAAACTCTGGAAGGAGAAACATGCTCCTGTTGTGATGGCTCTGCAGCAAGCAGCCTGTGAGGTAGAAATTCTTAGTGCTCCAAGAAGGGTTTCCTTTGGGAGCATCAGTGCCCTCCAGCTTGACAGGGGCAGGGCTTTTGCCCCTCTTCCACCGCAAGCCAGCATCCAGCAGTACTTCCTGTAAAGACTGCTGAAATAACATTTGGGAGGCTCTGGAAAAACACACAGAGTTGAGAAAACATCTGTTTCTTGAGCACAGATAGTACTAAAAGAAAAAAGGATCTTGCATTTTTAGTTCTTTTGCAATGGTTGCACAAAAAACCTCCAAGTCCACTGCTCTGAGCCTCATTTTCCTGTTCCTCAGTGCAGAGTAAACTGCATAGTCCTCACGCAAGGCCAGTGCACAAACTCATGTGTCATTTTCTGAAGACATCAAGGCAATTTATGAGCTGAACCCCAAACTGCAGCCTAAACTTGATTTTCCTTCTCTTGTGCTGGCTGTTGATTCCAGATCTCCACAGCCACACTAGGTAATATCTCACCTGAAGCATTTCCTATGGGAGTGTCACAGAAAGCCATGGAGAACAGAGGACTACCCCTAGTGCCCCCACCCAGCATGGCTTTTACCCCTCTCCTCCCTCCCAACTCAAGAACTCTCATCTGGAGACAAGAGATTACAAACTCTCCATACCTGTAATACCCTTGTTGTGTGCTGGTACAGCACCTACCGCCTCAGGTCTCAGCTGGTGTTCTTTCATTATAACTACTTCTCAAAGTTGGGCTGATGGACTGCAGAAAACAGAAAGCTACTTTCCCTCCACCTGAAAATATCCTAAATCCCATGCAAATGAGGGACAGATATATTTGTTTATCTACACAAGCAAGGACTTTAAATTCAAAGAAAGTGACAGTAATTCAGATAATACACAACCACCGTGCAAAATTATGTGTTGAGTTACTGCCATTACTCTTTCACTAATCTGCGATACGCAGAGACTGTGAATTTAATGAGCTTCATAATTATTTTGTTCTCAAAATTCCTTCCTTTTTGGTAATGACATTATTTCAAATGATATTTTTTACACTATGTCCCTAGTCAATCATGTCTATTCCCTGAAAGATGTACCTCTAGTGAAATAGTAAAATCCAGAGAGAGGATGGGAAGTTGATTTATCTCAAGGACTTCGCACCTTAAATAGTCAGTAAAATATTAAACATCCCTATCAATAACAAGTGGACTGTATTATAAGCTTCTTCATAACTGGGGTTCTTAGGAACAAATTGACATCTTCCTGAAAAGATGTCAAGAATTTCATTTAATCCTTTTTATAGCGGTGACCATCAATCTATCTTAATGTTTATTGGAGAGAAAATAATTGTCTTTTCTTTTTGGCAATGGTATTTCATTATAGGCACTAGGATAAATAACTACAATTCAAAGCAAAATAAGATGAAAATGTCCCTGTATTTTTTCCCCTTGGTTTCTTTTCTTCTTCGTGTTTAATTTCATGATGAAAAAAATTATAATTAAATTAAACTTGATTCTTATTTAAATGCGCATCTTAAAGTGAAAGCAGAGAAATTACTTTCTTTTTCAAAGTTGTTATATCCCAATTGATCTTCCACACATTGGCATTATTATCTGATTGTGAAGATATATGCATTTATCAAAAGCTAGAGCCATCTGTCTCAATTCTATGTAATTTCATTACATATTCATCATTTATCTAGTCTGAGTATGTGACATGAGACCCTACTGACTAGCAATTCTATACTTATTATCATTTCATACTGTGTTTGGATGGACACAAGGCTGTCGACTTCCATTAATCTGCTTTTGATGTAAAAATCATCATCTTGGGATAAGCCTCAGAGCTCCTGCATAATCAGGCCACACTGCTGCGTAAATGTAGAGGCACTAGCATTTTTATAAAAAAAGCCTGCAGCGTTTATTCCTGCTTGTCTTTCACAACATGCAGACATCACCCTGCAGATGCGTCGGGGGAATGGAAGTATAAATCCCAGCAGACTGGCACACCTGGGTGTGCCGGCACACGCTGCCCAAAGGTGATTGTCACTCTGCCAAGCATGAATGTGGAGGTGGGCAGGAGTTAGTGGCTGCAAGGAGAGATTTTCTAACTTCAGTCACAGTTGCTGGAAGGTCCAGCATAATTAGAGAATAGGGGCTGAACCGACCCATTGCAAAGCCAAAGGTGTTTAACTTCAACCCGTTACAGTAACTTGAAACTGCTTGGTCATTTTGGAACGGACTTTGCAGAACCTGTTGTTTGTGCAACAATATTTTGGAAGTTTGACAGCGTAACCAGCCATCTTCTAGTCACATAATGCAACCATTCCTTTTGCTCCACGTGTCCTTCAAATGGGAGAGACACACTGTGAGCCAGGTTCTCCCTGGGCACAAACAGCTGGCACCAGCTGATAGCCTGGATTCCACAGGCTTCCCTGCTCCTCTACTGCACCGAAACAAAGAGATGACAGAGATAACAAAGGCAGTTCATTATTCATGTGTACCAGAACTTGGACTTTGAAAATTAGTTAAATTGATGGTAACAACTGCACAGGCAATTATTTGTCTACTCCACATGAATTTACTTTGACTGTATCCAGTTCCAGGTTGCCAGTTATTTCTGTGGATGTTGTAGTGAGCAAACTACCAGGCAAGAGTATGTGCTTAAATGTACAGCTATTGCAGAATATTTAAGTGGAATTTGGTTTTGTGAACATGAATATTCACTGAAAATATCATTTTAGAAAGAATTAGGCTCATCCTATCTTGAAACACAAAGATAGGCTATGATTTGTCTGTCAAAAGGATATATATCAAAACATATCTCAAACTGCACATTAGGCTCACTTGAAATTTATGAAGCATCCACAGGGATGGTAAGAGACAAGATTTTATTCCCAGTGGCTAACTATCAGCTCTGCTGCTTCTCAGAAATTGGTTTTCATTGCTGTTTTCCCTTCAGTTAAATGGGGATGAGAGCACTCACCTTCATCTACAAATTGCTCTGATCTCTACCAGACAAAAAAGTTCAGTATCACAAATCAACACCAGTAACAGCCAACTCAGTTACACAAGTGACAAAGACTGATTAACTCACGAGCAGGAAAAAAGGGTTGCAGTTGACAAATGCACCTTGTCACTAACCAAAGGTCTGCTTGAGCAGTTCAGTGCACTGAGAAGGAGCCTGAGCTCCCAGGACAGCTGTTGAACCCACTGGCCAAAAACTCATGCTGGTTGCAGGGCTTTGCACAGGGAAAGAGAGTGCACAAGTTCACATGTGATAAATTCATATCCCAGTTGATGAATGTTATGAATGGATGATGTGGGTTTAAATCAGCTCCTGTCTTTTGCCCAGGCCTCTGGCAGCAGGCAGTAGCTGTATTGAGGTGGCCAGCATCCCAAAATCCACTCTTATTCGCAAGTTCTTTAATAATGGCTAATATGGTCTATTATAAAATGTATTATTTATTAATAGACACAAAACTAAGAGACGTAAGACTTAAAACAGGCCTTTACTACACAGGGATAAGATAAAAAGAGATACAAGTATTACACATGGAGTTAAAGGTACCATTAAATTTACAGCCAGCTAAGAAACAGTATAACCTAGGATCCAATGTTTCTTACCATCTAATCTTGATGGAGTACGCATTGAAAATCCTCTCTCTTAATTCCCAGGGAAAGGGACCTGGAGTTGCATCCAGCTCCAGGCAGAAATCTTCTCACACCTTTCCGAGGAACATGTAAGAGACTTCTGCCTCTGTGATAACCGCGTGGGCTTTTAAAGACTTAAGAACTATGTCATTTGGTCAAGAGTACTTTTTTCATCTCTTCCCACCTTTGCTTTCCAGACTAAGGTGTTGATTTGTAGCTGGGTGTCTGAGCCCTTTTGGCACCTGCTGGGCCTGTGACCTGCCCGAGTTATCTCCTGCATATGCACCAGCCATCTGTGGTAGAGAGGGGTAGACGTGTCCTGCCACAATGAGGCCTCACCATCTTCGTGCACAGACCTCATGCTGCCAGCTGCTTATCCAAGGAGTCAGGATACTTTCAGTTAAAAGGGCGCCACCAGGATCATCTAAGTCAAACTCCTGGCCCTGCACANGTAAGACTTAAAACAGGCCTTTACTACACAGGGATAAGATAAAAAGAGATACAAGTATTACACATGGAGTTAAAGGTACCATTACATTTACAGCCAGCTAAGAAACAGTATAACCTAGGATCCAATGTTTCTTACCATAGATACAAGTATTACACATGGAGTTAAAGGTACCATTACATTTACAGCCAGCTAAGAAACAGTATAACCTAGGATCCAATGTTTCTTACCATCTAATCTTGATGGAGTACGCATTGAAAATCCTCTCTCTTAATTCCCAGGGAAAGGGACCTGGAGTTGCATCCAGCTCCAGGCAGAAATCTTCTCACACCTTTCCGAGGAACATGTAAGAGACTTCTGCCTCTGTGATAACCGCGTGGGCTTTTAAAGACTTAAGAACTATGTCATTTGGTCAAGAGTACTTTTTTCATCTCTTCCCACCTTTGCTTTCCAGACTAAGGTGTTGATTTGTAGCTGGGTGTCTGAGCCCTTTTGGCACCTGCTGGGCCTGTGACCTGCCCGAGTTATCTCCTGCATATGCACCAGCCATCTGTGGTAGAGAGGGGTAGACGTGTCCTGCCACAATGAGGCCTCACCATCTTCGTGCACAGACCTCATGCTGCCAGCTGCTTATCCAAGGAGTCAGGATACTTTCAGTTAAAAGGGCGCCACCAGGATCATCTAAGTCAAACTCCTGGCCCTGCACAGATCAGCCCCAAAAATCACACCACGTGTCTTGGGGCATTATCCAAGTACTTCTTGAGCTCTGTCACGCTTGGTGCTGTGACCATTTTCCTGGGGAGCCTGTTCCAGTGCTCAGCCACCCTCTGGGTGCAGAACCTTCTCCTAATATCCAACCTAAACCTGCCCTGACACAACTTCAGGCCATTCCCTCGGGTCCTGTCGCTGGTCACCAGATAGAAGAGATCGGTGCCCCTCTGCTTTCCCTCCTTCCAAGGCAGCACAACATATTTTAATATGTGGAAACCATGATCAGGAAAATCTAAGTGATGTTGAAAAAGAGTGATGGAGCCTGCGCCCAAACCACAATGTGGGAAGTCACACTTCAGCCCTCTGAAAGCATTAGGTCAGCAGTGAAGGCAAAATCCCATCATCATCTGTACTAGAAGGATCCAAAAACTAGGGCTTGAGTCCCATGGAGAAGCATTACCTGATCATGCACATGTTGGCTGCATGTGGTGGCATGATATGAACCAGATATGAACCAGTATGAGGTGTCTGATCCCAGAGCTCTGTCAGAGAAGACGGAGCTACAGGGTGAAAACCAGCACCATGCCCAAAGCAAACAGGCTATTCCTGTGGAAAGAAGCTCAGGGCTGTGTACAGTCCTCAAAATCTGAGCCTGCTGATACATGTGCACGTGTGAAAGGCCTCAGGGCTCTCTAGATCTATAGCAGCACAGCCAAGAGACCTCAGCTTTGCATTTAGCTCTGGCAGCAGAGCAGAGGATGCTAGCTTGGGGCTTCTCAGCACCACAATGCCCTGTGCAGCCTTACAAATGCTGTAAATCACTTGGATGCTTCGGATGAGTAAGAGTTTTCTCACCCACAATCTTTCTAAAACCAGGCTCCTGACCACTGGAAGCCATTAAACACTCCATTACATCGCAAATTAACTGTAACAGTGTGTTCAAGTGCGAGTTTGGATAACTAAAGTACTTTTCCTTTCCTTACTGTGTAGGGAAATTGTTCCTTCTGTGTTTTCTCAGCCTGATGCAGGTCCACTGAATGGTCCTATTCTTCCAAATAATGGTTGCCTTTTCCTCAGCTCTTTAGGTAAATTTTCATGACTGAGCAATTTCTCCTCTGCTCAGGAGGCGCTCCACTATATTTGTAAAGTACATCACAGTTCTGACTGTGAATAAAGTATATTCTAACATTAAAATTATTTAACTCAATGGTCTGGTTCACTTCAGTTTATCCCACTTGTGCCTGTGAATACACACTGCATATAAAATGTGCTTCCAGTACCAAAGTCAGAGATTCTGGCAATGAACCCTTCTGTAACTGTGAGGTTTTGTCACATGTCGGTCAGAAGTAGGAAGGGAACGTGTGCCAAGCACCCTCAGAAAGTTGGTAATTTGTAACTGTAACTGCTACCTCTCGTCTTCAATTTAATTGCAACCCAAAGATTTCTTTTTCCCCTTTGCCAAGTGTTCCTGTTAGTTCTGATAATTATAGCGAATACTTCCTAAAAATTAAGCCACCTACACAAATCTGTCCCCAAAATAAGTTCTGGAAGCAAATTATAACATCTCCCTGTCACTTCATGGGTATCTGTATCGTCACCAGATTTATGTTCTAATGCTACATTATTACCTATTACCATAGTTGTTAAAACCTTACTTTTCATGCTAATGAAAATGATGAAAGACAGGGGGTTTGACATAAATACTGTAATAAGAACCATATTAATGTGACAGACGATTGCTCCTCTGTGACAGACTATGAAATCCTGTGCAAGAGTTACAGAAGGTTCATTTACATGTCTGCTCATCTATCTCTCCTACAGGGAAGCAAGGGACTCATGCTCAACATTGGAAAAGAATGAGAATCAGAAGATGGCAAAAAGACACAAATGGTCATCCTAAAGAGAAATGCATCCCAAGGCATACTCTTCCTTTCTTAGGTGACCATAAGAACCAAATGTATATTACAGGACCTAAGGTCAGACACCCAAGACCTTTTTCAGGCATGTAATTACACCCCTCCAGGTGAAACTTCCTAAAATTTAGGACAGAAGCAGTACTAGCAGCAAAATGGGATTTGTGCTCCTAATTCTCTTTTGAATTTACAGCATTTTTCTTTCACTAATTTGACACAAGTGCTGCTATCTCCCAGTCATGCTACCACACCAATACTTTCCACAGCTTCCCTAGAAATTTTCAGAGGTTGCATGTGTGCTCTCCTGAGGAATATGTCCGTACCATCCTCAGAGAGAGAGAGAGCGGGTTAACAGCCAGAGAGGGAGCCAAGATAATCTTATATTCCCAAGCACAGATGATCAGGAGAAGGGCACTGAAAGGCAAAGTGCAACGACGCACTGGCCATCTGCCTCTTGGCCTACTAGGTCTAGTCACAGACACACAAAGATCATCATGTCATACACCAGTGACTCGCTTTTTGCTGATCACATTCCAGTTTTTTGTCAGTTGTGGCCCCACACTGATTTCGACCCAACCACTGACTTGGATGTGAAGATTATAGTTTTATTCCAACTCTCAGTCCTCCCTCATCTGATAATGTTACAATAACTGTGACAATGGTGCTAAATGCACACTACTCCATCATGAGACAACAATTCTCCCTATCCGTTCAAAAAACGCCAAAAAACCTCCACAAAAATCCAACACCCCATAAACTGAAGACAACAATAAATCCAGACTTGTTTCCATTTGCTTTCCACTAGAGAAACATTTTCCTTACAAAAATATTTTTCTTTTTAGACCCTCTGTCCTTGCAAAGAGAATGAAAAATAGCAATCACATAGATAATTTATTATTAAAACCCTCATTTACTGATAACATGCAGACTAAGATTGCTTTCTCCATTTTTAACAAAGTAAACATGGTATCTGTTAGAGGCACTCTCTGAAGGCTCCTTGTCTTTTCACATCTTTGCTGTCTCTCGATCCCCTATGCCTAATTTCGATTACCTTTTTCCAAACTTGGCCATATTAGCATACTTTTCTACACTTCAAATATTCGTGTGTTTGTTCTTTGGCCCTCCTTGAGCAAGTGGCTGGGACTGATTTCTAATTCATCTTGAAAGGTGAATTTACATTTTTTCTCAGTGAGGAAAGTAACTAGAAAAAGGGGAAAAAAAAAGGTTTTCTTTCATCTGTTTCTTATCCTTGAAAAAACGAATGAAGTGAAATTTCTAAGGCTGATTGTGGCATCACCTTTCACTCTACAGTTTGGCACATTTTGCTTTAGCAGCAGTTCAAAAGATCACTATTCTACATCTGATGCCTTCTGCTCACTACNGAGGAAAGTAACTAGAAAAAGGAAAAAAAAAGAAAAGGTTTTCTTTCATCTGTTTCTTATCCTTGAAAAAACGAATGAAGTGAAATTTCTAAGGCTGATTGTGGCATCACCTTTCACTCTACAGTTTGGCACATTTTGCTTTAGCAGCAGTTCAAAAGATCACTATTCTACATCTGATGCCTTCTGCTCACTACAAATGTCTGCAGTACAGCAATAAGTTAAAAACTTTAAAATATTGCAGCACACAGGAACCCCCGGACCCCATAAAATCTGCACTAGCATGCTTAAGCTGAAACAGCATTAGAGAAAATTCCCACATACTCATTTTCTGTGAGTATGTGGGACTTTGACATGATCAGTTAAAGCTGAAATTTAAGCTCTGCTGGTTTTCATCTAGTTTCACCAAACGTGTCTGTATTTTAAAGTTTTCCTCTGCAGGGTGCCAGGTCTGAAATTTCAATGTTCGTGAAAAGAGGCAAAGGCAAAATATTTAGCAATAAACTAGCATCTTCTGAGGTTCTAGCAAAACCCTTAAAAAATATCATTGGAGTTATGAGATGCCATACATTGGTAAACACTGAGAGACAGAAATTGGCCCCAAAACTATCAGAAAAAGAGGTTTTTCCAGTGTGGCTTTCTAGCACTATCTGCATGAAATCAGACAGGCAGGAAAGCCTAATACCAAGGGCCTGCTCTTTACTCCAAGTGTGCGGCAACTGTGTCATGAAACAAGAATGGAAACTGAGCTATGATTACAGGAATCTGCTTGCTCAAGGTCACAGAGAACATCCTCACATTTTGGTCACCCAGCTCACTCTGCAGTGCTTAACCCATCGGGTCATGTGCCCTGCAAAAGGAGTTGCACTGCCTGTGTTAAATATTGTATTTTTGTGGCACCTTGGTTTCCAGTCTATTTTTCCTGAGTACGGAAGAGACTGTGTTTCGTGTCACGAGCTTGCCTTCTCTGTGGGATGCTGCAAAGCCAGCAAGCCTTGATAAAGCTGTGAAGTAAGGACCTTTGCATGACTGCAGGGTTAGTTTGGGACTCCTGACTCATGTGCACTGGGGAACAGAGCCCTGACAATGATTTATTTGTCAGTGCACTACACTGACAGCCAAATCAGCCGGGGAGCAAGTAAGAAATAAAAGGGTAGAGGGAAAATATTTGGGTTTGAAATTGTTCTGAAAATTCCTCATAAAAAAAATCAATTACAGCCAAAAAAAATGTGTTGTAGTGGCTAAGGCTATGTACACTGGCCTATAGCAAGCAGCAAAGTCATTTATCTTCAAGGCAGTGATCACAGACAAAAATAGGAGTGCCCTTTCTTTTTCCCCACTTGAAANTTCAGAAAATAGCAGACAGGAAAGCTGAGGGCACAGCAGACTAAGGCAAATGCTCTGAAACATTCAACAGAACACTTTCTCAATTTTCAACCTCTCTGAGAGCCAACAATCCTTTCTGGGAAAGTACTGACTGCTTTTTCACACAGGGATCTGAATCACTTCTTATACAGATAGGGAAATAATGGCTGCTAGCACCCTCTGGAAGATTAGTAACAATAAAAAAAAGCTTGTCTTTTGGGGGGAAGCAACCCAGGCAATGTGACTGGTTGCAGACTTCATCTCTAAATGTCTTTTCAGTGTGTTCAGCCTTGCTGCTGAACCAAGCATGTGAAAGAAGGTTTCTGCTCCAGTCAGCATGTTGCACATCTCTGCCAAATCCCTTAACCCCCACTAGCTCCCTGCTTATCATCTGGAGCTCTTTAGAAGGAAACAGAACTCTGAGTAATGATATTTTCATTTTTAAAGCTAAATATGAAACCAGCATAGTATTATTTCTCAAAAACTAATAATACTTACTAGGAGCTTTACACAATTTAACTCATAAAAAGTTGTCTTCTTAATCTTCAATCAAAAGACTCATAATGTATAACTCAATGCAGAAGTTATATTTCTCATTAACAGATCTTCTTAAGCTAAAAATTCAAACACCAACAGGCATGACCCAATGAGGGATCCATGAAAGAACCTTAAATATGGATTTGCCCTGAAAAATAGTCACATATAATCAGGATCTCCTTATTCAACAGATTGGCTCACCTCACGTATTCAGACACACCTGCTCATTTCCTTATGAAAAACTGACTTTTTATCAGTATCCTCTGACAACTATTGGCACAGCTCCCTGAGAATGACCTATGTAGTC
This sequence comes from Mystacornis crossleyi, assembly GCA_013400655.1. Classification (NCBI taxonomy): domain Eukaryota; kingdom Metazoa; phylum Chordata; class Aves; order Passeriformes; family Timaliidae; genus Mystacornis; species Mystacornis crossleyi. Next base: position 76,561 of record VYZQ01038663.1, read on the forward strand.
TTTCCTGGAATCACATGAATCCTTTGTATTTTTCTATCCATCCCTGTGCTGCCAGGTATAAGTACTCTAAAATTACAAGTTAGGCTGTAAAATTAGGAAACTTGCTTCACAAAACAAAACAAAACAAAACCCAATGGAACAAAAACCCCACACAACAACAAACAACAACAACAACAAAACACAAACAAAACAAAAAAACAAAACAAAAAAGCCAGGGAGCTGAGAAAAGAAAGAAGCAAAGAAGTGAAGATCTTCTTTCTTACTTTTTCTCTTCTTTCTTTAATTTTTACATTCAATATAAGGTGATTTCCAAGCACCTCTTTGGGGGCTACAAACTTTGTTGATGTGATTCAGAAAGACAAGATCACGGTGAAAGAACCATGTTAAATCTGTAAGAGATGGGAGCACCGTGCTCAGAGCAGTGGATCCCCAAGGAGGGCTGATCTGCTGATCCTGACGCTGTATGTGAGTGTGGCACTGAACAAGTAACTTACCAAGCACAGACACCTTTTGTAAAGGAAACCTGCTCTGGCGATGCGGCCTATGAAAATCGATGAGCTAAAATAACTTTTCTAGGTAAAGGACTTGGTCTGGTATTTCTCACCTACAAAATTTCCACCCTTAAATGATGCTGCAGAGACCATCAGGTCTGAGCTCAGCATTCCACTGAAATGTAGTGCCTAAAATAGCAGTCCAGGCATTGGAGACCCAGCAGACTATGGAGAAGAAACAGCATCTCCACAGTGACAACTGGCTTTCAAGTGGTATCTGAATACTTTCCTCCCTGCTGTGAACGGCAGACCTGGAGAGAAAGCAAGGTGAGATGGCTCCAAGCCTCTCATATATGCTCTATAAATGCAATTTGTAGTAAATTCTACTGAAATAAACACGGCCAGGAGCTTACCTTTTACAGCAGATTTTTCTGTGCATGTAAACACTGTAAAATAAACCTTTTTTGATGTGAAAACTGTTTATATAAAAGGTAAAATTACTATGTTTATATCCAGGTCATGACAGAATAATGCATTTGACTAAAATAGTTACAGTAAATTTTTACTCCATAAAACGTTCTGCATATCAGACAGAAGTG
>VYZQ01038666.1:0-18931 GCA_013400655.1 Mystacornis crossleyi
CTTCCCCTTCCCCTTCCCCTTTCTCTTCCTTTATTCCTACATGCTGTGTCTCTCTTTTTCTCTTTTTACAGAACTTGGGGCAAAATATTGTTCCTTATGACATTTGTAAAGAATTGCAAAAATGTAGACACATTCTGAGGGAGATCCAGCACAGCTAGTGTAATTCAAATAAAAATAGAACTCTATATGTTGCAAAATGACAGAGTTCAGTGTAAAAATGTAATTACTTTTTTTTTTCCTGCAGAAAAGAAGCTCCAGAAATTCCCTATAATTTAACTGTGACTGACAGTAGGAATAAGACAAACACAGTCAATTATGTTCCTGATACTTTGTCAGACCTGTATGGCTGGATGGTTCTTCTCTTGGATAAAGAGACTTACACGTTGACATTTGACAACTCTTTGGTCAGCAAACAGCTCCAGGTAACACAGGAAGGTTTTATAATTTCAAAATTATATCTGGAAAAGATAATCATGCTTTCCTCTCTTTGGGTGAGCAGAGAGAGAGAAAAAGAATGAGTTAAGTGCACTGAGAAAGTCTGTCTGTATTTATAGGCTTAGATAAGATGACCTAGTCCTTGAAGCTCTCAGTAGTAACCTGGAGCAGGAAGGTCATGGAATCATGGAATGGTTTGGGTTGGAAAAGACCTTACAGCTCACCCAGTTCCACTCCCGGCCTTCCGCTAGACCAAGTTGCTCCAAGCCCCATCCCACCTGGCCTTGGACACTTGATGATTTTGGATATCTTAGGTGAAAATTCAGTGTGGTGCTTAGGAACCAACAGGATTTTTACTGCCCTAAGACATGTTGAAACACAGCTTTCAGAAGAAATTGTTCCTTTGCACCTTTCAAAGGTGATGAGGGGAGTTGATTTTTTTCTGCATTTACCATCACTCTCTGCTTGGTTTTACATCTCTTTTCATGTTTTCAACACATGTTGCCTGTGAGGAGCAACATCCTCCTTACCCTTTACGCTGCCCTCCATGGAGCTCTAATCACAGCCTCAGACATGTTTCTTTTGGTCCCCTCTTCTCTAGTATTCAGTGACATTTAGCAACTTCAAGGCTGGGAGTTACCTGCTGCTGGAACACAAGGATCTTCCTTCCCATCTGGAGGCCGTGGTGTCCTGTGGGACAAGGAGGGGACAGCCACTCCAACTGCTGCCTTCGTACAGACACCACAGGGGCTGTGACTGGCATCTGGACAGCAAACTGGGGAAGTTCACCTATTTGGGTAAGAGCAGTATCAGGGTTGCAATGCACATTTTTGATCAAGAAAAAATTTTGGTCTGGTGACAGAGCTGATTTATTTTAAATTTAAACTCCAGATCTACTCCAGGCCAGCTTTCAATGGCCTTTCAATAAGTGAGAGGTCCTTCAAAATGTTTATCAAATAGGTAAGTGCACATCAGGTCCACCCCTAACTGATCTATCTGATGCCTGACCTATCAACAAAAGGAATGTGTCATAAATAGTGGGTGGTGTGATGTCAGTTGTATTTGAATTATTTTTTTTTGGAGTAGTAAAGTCATTAAATTCCAGTAATGACCTCTGTTGTCATCTGGTCCTGTATCACAGGTATCATTAATAAATCATGATCATCTTGCTAGGCTGAGCCCTCTAAAGGCAATAAGATTACTGGGAGAGAAGTTTTTCTAGGGCTGGAAACTTCCAAAGGCATCATAGCCTTTGCATTTGAGTATGTGACTTTGTACATGAGATCATGGAGTGTGTTGGTCAATTTTTTTAAAGAAATGGACATTTTCCACAATTCCTATTCTCAAGCAATTAATTTTATTAATGTCTAAGCTCTATATGTCAAAGGCAAGGTAGTGATTGTTGCCTTTACTAATAACAGCAGAGCTAGGATTCACAAATATTTTTTGGTGTCTTTGAGAAGATTAGCTTGTCCTTCACGACTCATACAGGGAAAGTAAAGATGAGACTTTCATTATAACAGAATTTTGTTTCACTGTTCTACTCCGTTAAATTTAATGAATTTTCCTTGATTTGCACTACTGAGATGGCATACAAATGGCTTTCTCATGTAGGATGTCTTTAGAACAATCACTGGGACAGTGGAGAGTAAAACACACCTGGAATGAGGGCAGGCAGACCACTGAGCTCGGTCTGGCAACACTGAAAATCAACCAGTGTACATTTGTGGAGAAATGAGAAAGCCCACACCTTAATGTCAGTCTGAGGATCACACTTGCTGCGTCCACCTCTGGTCCTGCAGCAGCTGCCACAGCACAGCTTGTCTTTCACATTTTAGCTTTCAAAACCGGCTGGGTGCACCCAGGCTTCAAACTAGAAAAGATCCCTGTCCCTTGCTAAATCCCAAACTCTACTGGTCACCACTGGGGAGTCTGCCTGGTCTGGGCCAAAGCTGTGCCAGGAATTTGGCCAGCATTGTAGCCATGTAGATTACTGGGGTCCTGGTCTTAGTTCTGTGTGCTGGCCCTGTTTAGATACAGTTCAGGTATAAATTGGCTACTATAAATTTAATTGTTGTGTCTAAGCCTTGCCAGAGATCAAGTCAAGCATTTACTGAAAGAAGAAAAATGTTTTTTATTATTTCAGTTTACTGACAGGGTAAATTTGTTCTTTCAAGTATAAAAGTTGACTTCTTTTCAGTTTACATATCCTGATCTGCGCTGTCAGAGCAGCATGGGCAAGCTCAGAGGATGACATCTGTATCTTGGCCTCTGCTGTTGGAAACAGAGGAGATGACAGTCTTGGGAAGACTGGGACAAAAGTGGTCTGACTGGCATATGTCATTCTTGCATCACAGATAATTTCTTGTCCTTCTCCTGCCTTACTTTCATCTTGATTTTTATTACATGAAGAGCTTGTTGCTGTTCCTCATTCAATAGAGAGAGAAACAATCATCCAAAGTACACGAGGGGAAATTTATGAAAACACCTAACATGTATAATTCATGCTGTGAACATTTTCTGTGAGGACTTCTATAGGAGTGAGATCAATAATTCAGTGTTGGGTACCTAATATCTTTGCTGTCAGTGAAGGTAAAAAAAGTTTGAAACAAAGCAAGCAGTTTCCTGGCCCTGGTGTGAGATTTAATTTCTCTCCTTCTCTCCACTGTGCAGGCTGAGAGGGTGAGGTTAATTAGCCAGCAGAGCAGACTCATGGCATGTGGTGAACTTTCCATCATTCAGGGTCCTTAGATGATACTTGGCCGTCTTTTCAGGGAAATATGCTCGAGCTTTTCGAGAAGCTATTAGAAACCTCATGAGGAGAGATTCATGCTCTGTAGGAGGTCAGAAAAAGCTGCCACAATAGTCCCTTCTGGCCTTAAAACCCCACTAGTCCACCCACTGACCCAGAGAGGACAAGGCTTGAAGGTCTGGCCTTCCCGCTTAATTCTGCAAGTTGGCTTTTTAAGAATTAAAAAAAAAAAATTATTTACATTTAACTATATGAAATAATTAGCCAATTAATTAATCCCGTTTACAAGCTTTGTCGGATTCTTCANCTTCTGGCCTTAAAACCCCACGAGTCCACCCACTGACCCAGAGAGGACAAGGCTTGAAGGTCTGGCCTTCCCGCTTAATTCTGCAAGTTGGCTTTTAAAGAATTAAAAAAAAAATATTTTATTTACATTTAACCATATGAAATAATTAGCCAATTAATTAATCCCGTTTACAAGCTTTGTCGGATTCTTCAGCTGTCAGTCATGCCCGAGCCCGGGGCCGGCGTTGAGTCTTAGCTCCCTCCTTCATCAGACTTGGTCTCCATGGCTACAGGCTGCATCTGCTGACACCCCACTCTCTATTTACTGCTTAATTAAGAATTTCACGCTCAGCCCTTATCTGCTGCTAAGAACAAGAACACACTGTTAAGAAACTCCAAATTTAGGCTGCTGCACAAGGAAAGCCTTTCTTGTTGTCCTGACTGCGTGGAGCCTCTTTAACTACCCTCTTGGCAACTGCGCTGCCACCCTTCAATCAAAAATCATTAAATGGGGCAGAGATAATGAGCATGTAGCATATCAAAAGGAGGATGTTTGCTCGGGCTAAGGAGGAAAAGCTGTAAGGGCCTATAAGCAGCCGACACTTCAAAGGGAGAAGGGGCTGATAAAGAGTCATTTGTTCCTGTTTGACTTATGTAAAAGGTCTGGTATGTCGCAGCCCCGTCTAGCAGACGCGGGTCCCCCCTCTCCAGGCTCGTGTGTCAGCGCTCGGGCAGCTGGGCGCAAACAGCATCAGCCCAAGCATATAATCACTTGACTCGGCGGCGACAATGGCCACTTGTAGGGGGTGGCGGAGGGAGGGCTGGGGGACAATGGCAAGACAATTATTGCAGCTGCTCGGGAGGGCCATAATTCTTCCTGCCCAAAGTCGGCGGCTCTCGCGGGGCGGAGGGGAGAGCTCCAGCGTATTAGTCATCCTCCAACTTTTGGAAGCACTTCGGTGGGGTTTCGACAGCTGCTGGTGTACCACCTCTTTGCAATAATTGTACATTCTGGCAGGGGTCAACTCACTTTTGACCCTCTGCTTTTGTGCCCCTCAGAAAGCCTTTTAGGGCAAACTGTGGGGAAGTGGCAGGGGTGCGTTACATCCAAAATTAACGCCCGTAAATACGGATCAGATGCCAGCTCATTCACGAGCAGGCTCCTGAATTCACAGAGCCTTTTACTCAGCCTTGCATGGGGGAGAAAAGGGGGAGAAGGGGAGGGAGAGCCCCGTGACTGAGAAGATATTGTTATTCAAACGAAGCAGGCAGCTGAATGAAGCCACCTTGGCCAGAAGTTTGCATGGGGCTCAGGCTTTCTCCTGCCCTCTTCCATCCGAAATTGCCTGGCGTCATGCAAGTGTTTGTTTATCTTCGCGGGAGAAAAAAAGGTCTGTTTAACACAAAAGGCAAGAAAATAGACCGTATGGAGGGGATTAAAGGAGTTAAATTGCACTGATGGTCGGAGTTCTGTAAATTAGGCTTGGGAGCACGAGAATGCAGGAGGTGCTGAATGGGGAGAAATAATTGTAATGGAGAATGTTTCTGTTATGTGGGCAGTGATCCTATTAACAAAGATAGTCACTGCTACCTACATACATGAAACTCTCTTAACCAGCGTCTAAGCCCCTTTCAAAATCACCTTTTCAGACCATTTGAAGGAATCTGCATGGAAGGACAGATAACCCCATGTCCCTGCAGGGTGAAGGAGAGACAGGGAGCTTGAAGCATCCTGTGCCAGTCATTTCTACATCACCAGCTTTGCTTTGACATGATTCATAGTATCACTCTGATTTTCTCTAGGGCACCCTATGTCTTGAGAGAAGTGATCCTCAAAGGTCACTGTGGGCCTGCAATTGTGGTGTGACTCTGAAACACTCATGGGCTGAGGCTCAACCACATTTCAGGAGGGTGAAACATGATTTGATCATGCTGAATCAAAAAAACCCCCACTTATTGTAACAAGGATGGTGGAAAGAAACATCCCACTGGGACATCTGGGATATTTTTAGGAGAAATATCCTTTGTAAATTGCAATAATAGCATTATGAGCTTTTTAAGTCTGTTACAAATTTCAGCATATGGTGCCACAGCATGGTACTGCTCCTTGGTTAAGGTCTCTGGGCAATACTGGATCTGGCTAAAAATCCAGAGAGATGTTGTTTCCTTTTTGTTCACTTTTGAAATGTTTAAACCATTTTCTTTTGGAATGAAACAAAGTGTTGGCTTCCTTCACCTCCAGATTTCTCTTGGCTTTTTTTTTTTTTTCCCCCTAAAATTGACGTTCTGGACAGAAACATTATTGAAAACATCACTGAAAGGATTAACAAACTTTTTATTTATCCCAAATACATTTTTCAGTAGACACAACTTTTATGGAGATGGGTCATCCTGCTGACTTTGCTCAGGCTACTCATGTGTGAGTTGTTAAGAGGGCCTGAGGCTCAACCTCACATTACTGCTGTGTCAGAAGCAGGTTTACAATTTCCCTAGTTCTTAAAAAAAATAATTTCATTATATTTATTGTCTTTTCTAGATTCCTAAAGAATGATCTCACTTCCATTAGGCTCTCTGGGTTTCTGTAATTGCTTTGTATAGGAGGAAAAACTCTCTTAAGAATGTTTGTTTCTAATATTAAAATACAGAAAATAAATAAACACAGATATATTCTGCAGCCCTATTGCTTGGGGGTAAAGGAAAATCCTAGGTGAAAGACATGAAGAATGGAGTTAATTCTTTACAGAGGACTGATTGTGCAGGGATGAGTCTTTTCTTCCAGCCAGATAAAACTCACCCATATCAGTTGTTTCCGAGGGCCAGCTGACCAGATGTGGGCTGCTCAGTGGCCTCCATGAGATGAAAGTCAGTTCTTAGCAGAGAGGTGGCCCTTTTGCAATCATAGAATCATAAAATGATTTAGGCTGGAAAAGACCTTCAAGTCACCAAGTCCAACCTGTGACCGATGCCCACCTTGTCAGCCAGACCAGAGCACTGGGTGCCACATCCTGTAAATCTTTTAACTGTTCCAGTTCTACCAACTCCCTGGGCAGTCTGTAGCAATGCTTGACCACCATTTCCAAAAAGAAATTCTTCCTGATGTCCAACCTGAACCTCCCCTGGTTTAGCTTGAGGCCATTTCCTCTTGTCCTGTTGCTAATTACCTGGGAGAAGAGACCGACTCCCACCTGGCTACAACCTCATTCCAGGGAGTTGTAGAGAGCCCTGATGTCCTCCCTGGACTCCTTTACTCCAGGCCCCCCCAGCTCCCTCAGCTGCTCAAATTTTGTAACAGAAACGAAGAGACAAAACAACCAGGAGGGTGGGGGAGCTCCCGTCCTTCTGGAGGGGAAGCAGAGAAACCAGAGAGTGTAGCAGTTACAGAAATAAGACGATGAAATGCCCTTATAATCCTGCCAGGGTTGATTTTTTGACTATGTGATGTCTGCAGGAGGAATTTTATGGAAATGACAGTCTGCTGTAAGAAAGAATCTGTGTCCATCAACCCAAATACATATATNCTCTTCTCCTTACTTCAGTGCCCTCATGATATCATATTTCTGGGTATGTCCTGTAACAGATCCTCAGAGGATGACAAAACACCCTTTCCCAAGTTCTCCAGTTTCTAGAGGTGTGTCTCACAGTGTTGTTGATTGTGCTGTCTAAAAAGTTTTGATTTCCCGGTGATGGATGTTAGCCCAACTGATGTTAAATAGCATGGAGCTGCTTGTTATTTGTAAGTCAGGCTATTGGAACCATTTATCCTAGTTTCAGCCCTTCCTAATATCCACAGGCAAAATTCCGAGTCACTGCAAAGCTGATAAAAGACTGAGTTGCTCCTCCTTCATGTTCACTCAGGGAGCCCTGAACCAGGAGAAAGTTACCAGGAGTATCATCCAGAAGGCCTATATTTATGATTCACAGCCCAAACATCCAGGAGGAGCCGTAATAAGGCAGAAAATTGATGAGCCTTATAAAGGTTTTATACAACTAAACCCTGGAGCCTTATAACTACATTTTGCCAAGAGTCACCTTAATTCAATGTTTACTAATGATGTCCTTCATCTGTAGTGCCCGTATCTCTTCCTATCCTGCAAAACCCAGTGATAACGCACTCAGCAGCAAAACAAAGCCACCAGAAGGACTATGTCACTGCAGTCTTGATTAATCCCAAGGCCTTTATCTTTCTTGATCAGTTTTTAGGGATATTTGTGGGAAAAGGCAACAAAACACTGCTGATTCACAACCATTACACTTTACACCCCATCGACATAAATAATTGCGGAAGTTACGAGGATGTGGAGAATTCTGCCCCTGATTCCTACGCTCATGTGAACTGTATAAATAACTTATAATGGTTTGAATTGTCATGCTCTGTGGTGGGATGGCACTTCAAATACGAGAAACTTTTATTATTGCTCTGACTCTGGACAAAGCAAAGATAAAACTCAGTACTGAATTAAGTCTTAATGGTTCCTTTCTTCTCTGTGTAAGGGGATTGAACCCCTTTATGAGGTCTGTGCACCATATTGATCAAGTTTTATATCCCCTTAGGATTTAATTAGAACAGCTTTTCTCTGAACAATACAAACATCTTTAATTAGATGATTTCACTCTAGTGCCTGCAAAAGTAAACAAGAAAAAAAAAAAAACAAACCAACAAACCTCACAAAATATATTTAGGCCAAAAAGGGTAGTGTCAAGGCTTGATTGTCTGGTGTTTCCTAAGCCTGTTGTCTCAGCTTTGGCACCTGGTTTGCCCTCTGTAGGTGAGAAGGGAAACCACCATAACCGTAAAAGTACACACAGATGTATTGTCCGAAAGCCACAAGAGCTGTGTCAGAGATTTTAAATTAGCAGTTTCATGTCATTTTTTCCCCTCAGATGTTCACCTTGTGGCCACTCAAGGCGTGATGCTGTTCAGTGTGAGCTGTGCGATGGTTTGGGGCAGACTGACTTGACTGATATATGGATCAGATCCCAGATACCGTTGGGAGAGAAGGTGTCGCTGAAGAACAGGGCTGAGGCACCTGATTACTAATTAATCAGACATGAGAAAAACCTCATGGAATCAGTTTCTATTTAATTATGGAAACCTCATTTGGCATAGGAGCATATGCTGCTAACTCAATCGAGTGCTTTCAACTGACATCAAATAGTAATTATCAGAAAGAATCAAGTTTTTTGATTATTCATACTAATTTATTGAACACTTAAAATTAATGAACCTCAGTTATTTTAAATTTGCTCAGTTGCACTGGGAGAAAAGGAGGGAATTAGGGAAGGACGGGTTTCGCAATTTAAAAGTACAGAGACTTGTTTAAAGATAAAATAAGTAAATTACAATATGGCATGAAATCCCATCGGTGGGTTGATACACACAGAGGAAAGTTCCAGGCATGTTCTGGAACTGAGGAAAGTTCTGACAATGGCTTCATTGATACAATTATTCTACCCCCAAAAAAAATCTTCCCGCAACACTTTAGGGTCACCATAAGGGGCTGGGCAGAGGACAGGAGATTTACTTGTTTGTCAGAGTGTTTCTATTTTAACCTACAGTTGTTCCAGTCTGGTGACTGAAAGGAAGTGCCTTTATATGCCACTGGAGATGAAGAGGAGGTGGGATTTCAGCTGGGTCTGAAGCAGCTTTCTCCTGCTCCTCTTTGATTTGCATTATCCTGGCCCTTCTCCTGCTGACAATACACGGGCACAAAGGTTACCACTGTGATAATTGCTGCTGACCCCTTTTCACAGCACAGAACACAGGGTCCCTGTCTCCAGTCTATAAAGTCTGACTAATTAAAGCATCTCTTTCAGATACCAGATTTTGGGGGGGGGAAAAAAAAAAAATCAAAACCGAACTACAAAACAAAAGCTGTAATTCGCTGTTTGAGCCAGTTAATACATTATGCATTCAGTGGTGTGATATTGCTTGTGTGAGTGAAACTGCTGTAGATTTATAGTGGGATAAATGAGATTTGAGTTCCAGCCTAGAATTTCTGATTGTTGAATGTTTTCTTTTTAGTTGTTTCTAATGAGTTGTCTTGAGACCTTCCGTATCTGTAAATTAAAATGTGTTTGTTTAATCCTTTCTCAAAGCACAGAAAAAAGGACAAAAAATGCTTAGAAAACATGTATAGTTGCTCTTAAAAAAAATGTTTTTATAAGAAATGTACAATGCTGTCAGGAATTCATGCGTAGCAATTGAATTACTAAATTTTTTTGTGTGTTAATTTGAAAGGCCTTGCTGTAACTCCCTAAAATTCTCTGCTTTCAGTCACAGGAGCTGACTTAATTCAGGTCACACTGAAAGAGAAGGAAAGAGTGGCTTTACCTACCCCAGGTATGTGACAGTCTGTGTCAGAAAGCCTTGGTCTGGGAAACACACCATTTCTTTTTTATGGCTTTTTCAGGGGTAAATAACTATTTTCACTTCAGTATTTTGTACATCTATCAAGCCAAGAGAGGCTCTTGGTATTCATTTAAGCATTTCATTGAGCCCTATCTGCCATAGCTCAAGATAAATGTGTGATTCCACAGTATAAAGTACTATAAACTTTTGCAGGGAAGTACCACAGCAGATCAGAAAGGTCATGGAGAATGTAAGACTACAGAGTGCTTAATGCTCCATAGTCTGATATTACTGCCCAGTTTCATGTTGAGTCAGACAGAAAAATACACCAGAGACAAGGGAAACCTCCAAATTTTGATATTTTTTGGTATTAACTGCCTTGCCATGTTGTGTATTAACAATAATCACTTACGTGGAAAAAGGGTTTAGAGACATTTTGTCAGGGTATTTCTTCCAGAACAAACAAGTGGTTGGAGAGACAGACCCAAACTTAAGGACCTCAACATGGGTTTAATTTCTGTGTTTCCTTGTGCTGACATCAGAGGTTTTTTTCTGCACGACAACATTACTGAGCTGGGTCTAGCCCCCAAAACCTAAGCATGAGCTTGCTCCCATGCTTTCAATCCCCAATCAAGCTTTCCTCAAGAAAGAAAATGCCAGAATTCCCTTTACAGTGGAAGGACAGAAGTAGGTGCTTGCACAGGCCTCCAGAGGGAGGCCCTGCCTGCATTAGTCCAGGATTTACTAAACTTAGTGTGCAGGATTTTCTCTTGAGTGCTTTCCTTCCTCTCCTGTGGCAGAACAAACTTAAGGGCAATTAATTGATGGAGCCTGGCTGGTTAGCTCTCTGAAATACAAGTGCAAGTCAAGCACCTGCATTTTGTGAACTCAGTTTCTCCCAATATTTTCCTGATGCTAAGGCTCAGGAGTTTTCTTTTGGATTGACCTGAAAAAGAAAATTTTGGAGAAGGAGCAGGAGTTTCCACGTGTCTTGGTCAAGCTACTCTTCCATGACAGATCTTGGTCATCCCTTGGAATAGGAAGACTCCTGCTTTTCTGGGCATTAACAAGCTTGTAAGAGTTGATGGCTCATTTTTTAAAATCTCTCATAGTTTAAGAAAATATGGAAATTCCCATGCCCTGGGAACTCTATCAAGCAGTTTTCTTTAAGCATGGAAAATAACAAAGAGCAGTTAGTGTTGCTTCATCAGTGATGAAAGGAGGATGTTAATGTCACAGATGCTTGACTGTCAAAGAAATGGTAATTCCTTCTGCTGTAGAAAATGATAATTCTGTCTTTATACGTCCTGTTTTGTAGTTCCTTCTGGTGCTGTCTTGAAATGGTCACACCCAGAGACGTGGAATGGTGTGGGAAGAGGCTGGGGTGGATCCAACGGCAGCATCCCAGGCCCTGGGGAAGACGTCATCGTCTTGCCAAGTACGTGAGGAAGGGAAGGTGGTTAATTTCTGTAGACATTCTGGGCTCTGCCTACGCTGGGATTATATTTGTGTCCCAACATGGGCTCCTTGGCACTGGTGGCCATTCCAGTGTGTGCAGGACCCCGCATTTGTTCCTTGCCACATAGACTGCAGTACAAAAATATAGTTTTTTGGAAGACAATAATTCTTTTCCATTTTCACATACACACAAACACAAGGACTTACTTCTACTGACTTTCAAGCTGGAGTATGTGCAGAGACCTTAATTCAGAACAGAATTTGTAAGACCCAGAACCACAGCTCACAAAGAGCTCATCTCTTGACCCTTCTCTCTTGGTGTTCTGGGCAAGGATCATATTTTGCAATTCTGCAATTGCATCACCTTCCATTTTATTTTCCTGTTGCAATTCCCACTTATCAGTGGTAATCTCTCAAACCATTTTCCACAGATGCCTCCTAGACATTTTAGCTTATGCTTGTATTTCAGCTTGTATTTCAACTTGAGTTACATTTAAATCCTGGCTCATCTTATAACATTACTGCATGAAAACTGGATTATAGTAAATATATTAGGGAATTTGCAATAAAATCCGGAGAAAAAACTTTTGATAACCATTTTACAGAAGAACTGACCCTCCTTTGACCAGGAAGCTGGACTACATGAGGTCCTGAGGTCCTTTCTAGATATAATTTTTGGATGATCCTATGAATATTGTTTGATATGTACCTGAAATATTCTAGAACCTGATTTTGTTTCCTTCTCATTTTTTTGAAAACAGTTAAGTCTCTCTACCTACCACAGCTCCACTTCTGGAAATGTGGATAACATTCCTTCGTGTCTATTCCGCTCCCACCTGGTTTTGGTTTACAGCTTTTGTGGAAGGAAGTGTTTGTGTTCGTATTTGGGCATGCAGCTTCAGTTGTGGTTAGGGCTTCTCTGGCCCTTGTCATTAAAGAATATATATATATATGTATATAATTGCAGGTTACATTACGATTTATGATCCACCTTCAATATATATTTAATCTTCAATTTCTGATAAATATGAAAAAAAAGCTGTACTTTTAAAAATGTTACTTTTCTTCACTTTTGGGGGTAGTTTACACTGAGCTGAAGCGTATATAAGGTTGGAGTTCAGGGAGAATTTCTTCATGGAAAGCGTGGTCAGGCATTGGAAGGGGCTGCCCAGGGAGGTGGTGGAGCACATCCCATCCCTGGAGGGGTTCATGACTGGCTGTGGCACTCAGTGCTCTGGGCTGGGTGACAAGGTAGGGATGACAGGTTGGACTCGATGGTCTTGGAGCTCTTTTCCAACCTTAATGATTCTGTGACTCTGTGATAACCAGTTCACCGGTAACTGACCATGGCTGTCATATGATCAGAACATTCCAGTCTCCAACATCATGTATCAGATGCAGATATGAAGAGGCACAGAGGTAAATCACAATTCACACAGAAGCAGAGAATAACAAATGAATAAATAAATAGGTTTGGCTGAGGGTTTGGAGTTCTGTTGTTTAGATCAGACCAAGAGAATGGAAGCTGAAGGATTTTTGTGATGCACGATAAATAAAACTCCTCTGTGTTTCCTGCAAAGGTGAGGGGCTGGAGAATGTCCAGAGAAGGGCAATGATGCTGGGAAAGGGTCTGGATCATGGTCTGAGACACATAGTGGAATTCTTATAGTGGTCTGTCCTGTTCAGGGCCAGGATGTGGACTCGGGGTGATCCTTGTCCCTTCCAAACCAGGTTATTCCACGATTCTGTGGTTCTATAAAAAATCTCTTCATTCCCATCACTAGAGCAAATGTGTGTGTTGGTTGATGGCAGAAACGTTTCTCCTCTCCAGTGCCTTTCTGGAATCCTCCTTCAATTTTATTCTGAGAACGCAAACACGAACACATACACAAGCTGTCAATCACATAATCTATTTTGTTGTATGTCTGGCTTTTCTGGTCATCCTCTTTATTTTATTTCTGCTTTCCCTCTTCCTTCCTGCTGGTTTGGAGGTGCTGAGACACTGTCATTGGAGTCAACAGATACAGGGTCTTAAATTGGAGTCATGGTCCTCACCAGGGTGATAAGGGAACTAGATTTTTTGCTCAAATAAATGCATTTAAAATGAAGTTAGGCAAGATTACTTTCCTGTCCATTTCCCATGCTTTGCTTTGCTGCCACAAGTATTTGAGTTTCCATTTTAGAGGAAATCAGCCCCTTACTTGGATCCAAAATCTAAAATGAAATTGACAATTTTAAAATGCATGTTTAATTGTAGCATTTTATAGATGTTTTCCTTCCCATTTCCAGTGGTTTGTGCAGAACAGTTCAAGGATGAAATTTCACTTGCAACAGAGGTGGGTCCCTCATGTTAAAGTGACTTTTAGTGTTGGTGTGTTGCTGCAGTTCTCATCCATGTCTGTCTCCCCAGTGGATATGAGTCTCTTCCAGCCTGATCTGGAAATCCTCAGCTCAGGCTGCCACAACTTATGCTTTTATCCCTGGAGGTTAATCCTCCATAGCCACAGCCGTCCCACAAGGACCTCTCACATGCATCAGGCCTCAGCAGCCACACCACCTTGGAAAACAAGCCAGAGGAGTTTAGTCATGTCATCCCAGCAGCCAGTAGTTGCATTAGCTTCCCCAAACCCTGAGATTTTCAGGGCTTTGGTTTATGGTTTCTAGTGTGACACACTCCTGATACAGCATGCTCTGGGTGGAAGGAGAATGTGTTATAATTCCAAGCAAAGGAATGCTGTTTTGAAGGGTATTGATATGATATCATGTAGCCTCTGGCAATTTCTATCTTCCTTTTTTTCTTTTTTTTTTTTTTTTCCTCCAGTGGTGGAATTCACTCTGTTCTTCATTTTCTGATTTTGATTTTCTTTGAAGTTTTTCTGTTTGAAGAGATGAATGCTGGAGTACTGTATCCCATATAATAGCTCCTCTGTTGTGCCTGATTTCTATTCAATGGCATGCTATGGTGTTTTATACAGCAGTGTGGCTGATCAAAGGCATTTCGTGTCATTTCTGGAGTCATTAGTGACTTCCCAGTATTGTACATCTGAACATTAAGACTCTGGCATACCTGTGAGCTTTTTGTCTAAAGAAAGCGTATGTACAATGAAATATTGCCCTATTTTCAGGCTCAAACTGTGGTTTGCTGAACGCCGTTTCTTGCCATTATAAGAATATTTTCATGGTGGGAAAACAGCTCCAGTTTGTCTTTTTCTGAAGGTAAATCCTTTGAGCTTAGTGACCTAAAGTTTATTATTTTAACTGCTAAGTCATATCTCCCTCTACGAGGTAAGCGAGTGTATTCTGTAAGGAAGTTGCCTTTGAATGTGTTTGCTTTCCTCCTCAAGTATGGACTTTTTTTCCCCCTCGAAGGAGTGTGCTGTTGTTTCTACAGAGCAACATTTCACCCTCTGAGGACTTCATGAGGACTTCACACCCCAAGCATCACACCCCAGAGCGTCGTCCTTTTAAGCTGAGGAAACTCTAGGTTTGCAGAGCTATCTCTGAGTGGGGGAATTTCTCACTCCTGTGTTTCAAGGCTCACACACATGATACCACAGTTACAGAGCAGTCAGCATTTCCTTTATAAAACCTCTTTTAGGAAGATGTGCAACTCAGCAAAAATCTCTGTTCTAGACTGAAACGTGACATATAAATGGCATGCCTGGGAGCGCTGCTTCTTTTCCTTGTAAAAATGTTTCAGCCTGTGTCTCATGAATATACTTACGGCCTTTGTCAACTGCAGCTTTTGGCCACATTCTTGGGCTGTGATTTCACAAACTAGATTCCCCTTCTGTCTGAGAGATACCATTTTAACAACATCTCCCCCCTTATTCTCCTCTCTGTTTCATATCCTCACATCCTGAGCCTTCCCTGCACAGCTCTGCAGGGCATGGGACTGTACCTGTCCTGTAAAGAGATTATAGACAGGAGTCTCTTCATGCCTGTAAAAACATATTAAGTACTAACAGCATAAGACTTAAGGGGGAAAAAATTGCACTTGTTCCCTACAGACTGACTACATCTGAATTCCGTGAAAATTTTGCATGCTTGAAAGATGCTTCAGCTCAAGGGTGCAGCGAATTTGTTTTGGGATGAGGGGTTCAGATTAACCATGTCTTGCTGCTGTAGTTGGTGTAGTCCTTGAGAACAGATGTCCTGGGTTTTCAGGGTGCTCATGGCCTGAGAGAAAGGATAAAAAGACAGCGGGGAAAAGGAAGAGGTGGGATAATTGAGTCACAAGGGTAAAACAAGAACATGTATGTAGGAGACAAGCAAATCTGTAAGCAGAGCCAGATCTCCAGACCTGAAAACAGAACATGAAATAAAAATTTCCTCTCCCTGGAGGCTGTGAAATGTTAGGTTTGCAAAACCAAGGAGTCAAAAACTATGAAATGCCACAATTAAAGACAGCCTACTAATATTTTCTTTCAGTCCACTTCTGAGTGTACCTCAGGTAGGTTTTCACAGAATCATACTGATTATACTTCCTGCAAACAGAGCTTGGAAATGTTCTTAAACTTTTGTGCTAAATAGTTTGAGTCAGCCCCTAATTATATGATTTTGGGAAAGGACTTTCTCTGGGCTAGCCCTTGTGTGGTCATTTTTGTTCCCATCCAAAGCAGTTGCCAATGTCCACAGGCAGAAGTGAAACTGTCAAGTAAATGAATCACTTCCCAAGACACTTCATGGCTCTTCTTATGTTCCACACAAAACCAGTTTCAAGTGTTCCATTCTCACCACTCTGTCAAAAACCACTGGAAAAATATGTGTGTTCCTTTATCTCTCCTTTTTTGTATATCTATGCCTTGCCATAAATGTATATGAGAACAATGAAAGTCACAGAAAATCTCTCTATAGGGTAAGGCTGTCATTATGATGAAGATTTTTTTTCTGCAATCTGTGTCTATGAAAGTCATGGTTAGATCATATTATTGAGCCCCTTGTTAGGGAAACACCTTGCTTTTCCTTCTTCCAGGAACACCCACTGACTGAGAGATGCACCATACCTGGAAACTGTTACTCCTGTCAATAATGAAAGGGGACGGAAACCACAATTTCAGGGCCTGAGCTGTTTTCCAGTGCAACCAAATGAGAAGCTCTTAGTGACATCTACGAGCATTAGATGGGCCCCGAGGGTGGAATTCACCTCTGTGCAGTGGGCTACCTCTAAACTGTCCCCCATTTACATCGTTGCTCATGTCCTATTTGGAACACTTAAGAGACATTTTAAAGGTTCCCAGGATGCAGACTCGCAGCTTTAGGAAGCAGCAGTGACGTTGTCATTGCGTTCAACCCACAACAATTTTCACTCCGTTCTGCAATATAAAAATATCCTCCTTTTTTCTCCTTAAGGATCTGAGGTCATGGTGCTTTGCCTGGTAACTGTTAACTGATTTTAGAGGGGAATATGAGTATAGAATGGAGGAACTCGTGGTGGACCTGGCATTGATCTCACAGGTCTTCTCCAACTCTAACAATTCTGTGGTTCTGTGAGCTCTGGCTTCCTGCAGCTTGTGTTGATGTAAGCAAAGCTTTCCTCTTGGATGGTGAGGAAGATGTGGGTTTTCATACAGAAAACCTGGGAAAACAAAGCCAAGCTGCAAAGAGGGAAAAGCAGTGACAGAGAGTCAGTGGAAGCAGTTCATGGTGTGTGGCTGCAGTTTGTCACCTTGATCACTGTTATTGACAAGGTGGGGACTTGCAGGCCCTTTGCACCAGGAAGCACCTCACTGATGTGGTTGGATTTTTTTCACTTCCTAAAATTCCAGAATGGTTTGGGTTGGAAAGGATCTTAACCATCATCTCTAACCCTCCAGCCATGGGCAGGGACACCTTCCACTANGAAATATGTTCATAGGAAACAGCTTCAGCTTTGCTAGATCATCATTAATTGTTGGACTCTGTGATCTCACAGGTCTTCTCCAACCCTAAAAATTCTGTGGTTCTGTGAGCTCTGCCTTCCTGCAGCTTGTGTTGATGTAAGCAAAGCTTTCCTCTTGGATGGTGAGGAAGATGTGGGTTTTCATACAGAAAACCTGGGAAAACAAAGCCAAGCTGCAAAGAGGGAAAAGCAGTGACAGAGAGTCAGTGGAAGCAGTTCATGGTGTGTGGCTGCAGTTTGTCACCTTGATCACTGTTATTGACAAGGTGGGGACTTGCAGGCCCTTTGCACCAGGAAGCACCTCACTGATGTGGTTGGATTTTTTTCACTTCCTAAAATTCCAGAATGGTTTGGGTTGGAAAGGATCTTAACCATCATCTCTAACCCTCCAGCCATGGGCAGGGACACCTCCCACTAGGCTAGGTTGCTCCAAGCCCTGTCCAACCTGGCCTTCAACACTTCCAGGGATGTGGCATTTTGTTGTTCTCATCAATTCCATGAAGCAAAAGTGGGAAAGATGGGGAGAGACTATTCACAAGGCCCTGGAGTGACAGGACAAGGGCAAGTGGCTTCAAACTGAAAGAGAGTAGGTTTACATTAGATATTGGGAAGGAATTCTTCCCTGTGAGGGTGGTGAGGCCCTGGACCAAGTTGCCCAGAGAAGCTGTGACTGCATCCCTGGAAGTTCAAGGCCAAGTTGGATGAGACTTGGAGCAACCTGGGATAGTGGAAAGTGTCCCTGCCTGTGGCATGGAGTTGGAACAAGATGGTCTTTAAGGTCCCTTTCAACCCAGGCCATTCTGTGATTCTACGAAAACCAATCTGAATAATGCAAAACTCAAGACAAGCTGAAGTTCTTCACCACCACACCACACTTTGGAAGGCTGACCTTGACCTAATCAACCCTCTGCTTTGTTCCTCAGACAGGACCATCCTGGTGGATGTGGCTCTGCCCCCTCTGAGAGGACTCTACATCCTGGGGACCCTTGAGTTCCCCTGCAACTCCAGCAACATCCTGAGCGCAGCCTGTGTCGTGGTGCTGGGGGGTGTGCTGAGAGTGGGTGAGTGAACAGCTGATCTTCGGGAGGCCTGGGGTTTATTTCTCTTCTTGACAGGAAAAAAGGTATGGAGAAAGACTTAGAGTGTCACTATAAACCTGCTGTCCAACCTAATGTCCCGTGGCTATCTGGATATCTGCAATTTGGACACCCAGAGTCCACATGAAGCACAATGAATATCCACTGGAGCTAATTACTTATTCCTTTAATAGCAACATGTTACAAATACTGCAACCTGCACCTCACTCCTGGTGTCACTGTGGCAGTGATTTTATCTGATATGTGTAAAAGCCCTCCCTACTTCCTGTGGGGTTGCTTTATGAGACAGTAATTCCTCAGGGCAGGATCTGCCCTAGTGTTCAGGCAGTGCCTGGTGACTATGGGCATTAATAGGACACTTTTTGCGACACAGAATTATTTAAAGCCAACATAAACAGAGTCATGGAGGATCCCCGGAATGCCTAGAAATCCTGCTGTGGTGTGAAACAGCTGGATTCAGCACACTTGTTCCTCTCATCCCTCTGTTCAGATGAGCACCAGGACCACAGGAAGGTACCACCTTGCCCCTACTTCCAGCAGTTTCACAGTCCCCAAAGCCACTGGGTCTGTTCCACATTATTTACAACAGACAGAATCAGTGTTTTTGCACTCTGAAGTAATTACTCACATAATTCCCTTTAAATATCAAGATTTCTAAAGCCAGGCATTATATT
>VYZQ01038667.1:1535-38482 GCA_013400655.1 Mystacornis crossleyi
CTAAATTGGTGTTTGCTAGTATTAAAGAACTACAAGTAAGTGTTTCAAAGTTAAGGGAAGAGAGTGAGTCTGATTAATTCAATGCTCTGTTTGGTGATTGACGACTTGCTAAATGGGTCAAAGACTTACTGAAGATGGGATGTCTTATTACGATTGTCATCTTTTTTGTTTTACTCCTTGTGCTTTGTTGTCCTTTCTGCAAAGAGCCCTGCAGAGGACCATAAACGCTGCCTTTCTGGTTGAAAAACAGAAAGGGGGAACTGTGGGAATTAACAGCAGGTCAGCAAGCCTGTCTGGCTCCGACATTGATCTTAGTGCAATTTGTTTGTACCCGTGAGACACTTAGTGTTAACAGAAGCAAGAAATCAAAACAGCACAGCTGCAGCTGGTGTTTTCTAAATGCTTAGAATGCTTAGGATGCTTATGTAACTGGTAACTAATAATGGTGTATTGTAGCTAAATGATAGCCAATTAATCCATTGTAGTAGCTAAGCAGCCAATAGTTGAGTGACATGAATGATAAACATAGCAAAGTCTGTAAAATGTCTCTGGAGTTCTGAATAAATAGATTTTGCTTGAAACTTATTCCTTGTGGTAATTCTCTGTGTTATCTGCCTCAATAGCAACATGCCTGTCCACAGGCCACCACAGAAAGCAGCAGCTTTTAAATCCAGTTTTCTGTGCCGGAGTGGTGGGTGTGCCTAGAGGCACTGGGCTGCTTACACCTAGCAGGAGGCAAGTTGGGAGAGTGACCGGGAATTGCTATTGTTATTAATAATATTAACAAAAAAGTTCCCAGAGTTCTAGGACTTCGATGTTAATTTTTTCTGGTTACAATATACAGCATGAAAAGAGGCTGCCTAAACAAGTAATGGAATTCTAGTCCTGTCCTTATTAAATTAATTTGATTCAGATCTTCAGCTTTTTCCCCCATCTGTACAAATTCTAAAAAATGTTTAAAAGAAGAATTAGAAAGGAAAGATTAAGGAGAGTAGAAGCAGCAGTGATCCATCTGAGAAAGTAGTATGGAAAAGCAATAACTTATGAGATACTGAATCATAGCTTAATAAACATCCTTGCATTTTTAAGACTATTATAAATCTATGTCTAATATTCTAATGTCCAGATCCAGCATTTGTTCTGCATTAAAATCTTCCACTAACTTCAATACCATCATATTCAAAGGACTTCATCTTGCCTTCCATGTTTTCAGTGAGATTTTGGATTTGTGAGGAATGAAAAAGTTTACCATTTTGAGTGTGTTGAACACCAAAAAAAGATCAAAGGATGGAAGCTCTGCTCCAGTTGCTTGATGTACTTTTTGGTGCAACTCTGCATGATAGCATGATTTACACATGGGTTTTCAGTGTTGGTATTTTATTTTTTGCCACATTTTGAGCTGATAATTTAAAAACTTGGAGTATCTTTTGAAAAGATTACTTAAATAGATCATTTAGTTCTTAGCAAGGAGTCTATTTTTCTTCTCCAAGAAGAATGACATAGTTGCAAAGTGTATTGCAATTAAAAGTAATTGTTTTGATCAAAGGGAGAGAGGGAGAGAAAACATAGGCTTTACTATTCTGTGATTCTGTCCCTTCTCCTCCCCTGTCCTTTACAAATCACAGTAATATTTGTCTAGGCAATAGACATTTAGGTGCCTAGCTGACTTTTAATATCCATGATCAGCTGGAACATACTCAAAATAATGGGACTTTTGCAAACCAGATAGTGTATACCAGCTTGGTTTCGTGTTCAGTGCAACCTGAAAGCAGCTGTGTACTGGGAATTTGCAGGGGGAAGGTGCCTAGGATACTCTGACAGGAAGTGTAGTGGGAGTGGAGCGTGTCCTGTCTTTGCCAAATGAGCAGTGTTAAAGGGATATTATAGACCAAAGTGTGAGCTGTGGTGTTATGAATTCACCCTGAAAATAGGGAGCTGCTGTGACCCTTACTCAGCAGCCTCCTGTCCCTGCTGTGAATCTCACTGGGAATCTCCAAGTGACTCCTGGCTATACTTTAAAAAAAAGGGGTCAAATATTTTCCCATTAGTTCAAAATAACTGTTGAGTAACTTGTGCTGAACTGCTTGTGTACCACCCTAATACAGGCTATATCCTTATTTCTCTGTTCATCCACTTACAAGCAGAGCTGTATGCATAGGGCATAAAGCCGGCCATTAGTGTTTCCTCAGGTCTGCCTGGGTGTTTGGATTCAGACGTACCCAGGACTTGCTCTCTCAGATGTTTTGTGCACTTGAGAAATTGGTTTCAGTTAACTCTTTCCTCATTTCTAATTTAATGCCTCTCATTTCAGGGAAGAGGAAACCCCCACCTCTCTTCCAATTTGAATCCTCTCTTTCTGTCGTTTTTGCTGCCTGATGTCTGTCCAGCCTGCCCTGATTGCTGGTGTTGTGTGGACAGCTCTAGTGACCCTGCAGCTCATGGAGAAGAGGTGCTGGGAAGTCCTGCAGAGAAATGCCCCGTCAGGAGTTCCAGCACAAGATTTGGTTGCCCCTAGAGATTCCTCTTTCCTGTGTCAGGTAAAGGAAGCCTGTGTGCAGCAGGCGTGATGGGACCTGTTGTTGTTAGGCTGGACTATATGCTGTCCCTTCGTACAGTTGGTCATCAGGTACAAAATTTATATTCTTGTCACACTGTGAAACTCACTGATAAACCATTCGAGGTCTTGTGTTTGTCATCGACCTGCACAGGAATAGACTGGACTTGGACAGGGTCCCCATGGCAAGAACTATCAGGTGCCATCAAACAATTTTGAATATAATGCTTCAAAATGACTTTTTGATAACAGCAGTAGGCTATTTCATTTAATTAATCTGTGACTATTATAGAAGTCTGAAATCTTTTCATGCATGATATGGGAATTAAACTTCTTTTCTGTTTTAACACTAGTCAAATTTAACAAAAAAATTAACAAAATTACCCATCTTAGGAAATCTTTGACTATGTAACCTGTTATTTGTATAACTTCCTCTTTGTACTTGCTGCTGAAGCGTATTTTTTGCTTTTTAGTTTTCTTTCCTGAAGAAAAATTAATTTTATTATGTTAGCACTGTGTTTTAAACCACTGTGCAATGTCTATTTTATTATTTAAAAGTGGAACAGCCTTAGTATCTTCTTCAGAGTTAAAAATGAGTTAATAGAGGAAAGGCAAATGGAGAAAAAGAAAAGCTTGGCAGGGAGTGAGGAGATGTGAAACCTTCCAGGAAAGCCTGTTGAGCACGTTTAAGGGGAAATCTGTGCATGCATGGCCTTGTTCCTTTTGTCCTTTGGATCC
This sequence comes from Mystacornis crossleyi, assembly GCA_013400655.1. Classification (NCBI taxonomy): domain Eukaryota; kingdom Metazoa; phylum Chordata; class Aves; order Passeriformes; family Timaliidae; genus Mystacornis; species Mystacornis crossleyi. The sequence goes on from VYZQ01038667.1 coordinate 4,828, forward strand.
ATGTGGTTCATAGCCTTCATGAGTATGGTGAACCTCAATGATATTTAATGTATAATAAGAAATTATTTTGCTGGTCTCACTTGGAGATATGAATTTATCATCAGACTCAGATTTGTTTCTTCTCTTCCTTTGTAAGCCTTTTCAGGATAGGTGGCTCCTGCTAAAAAAATATGAATAGTTAATGCAGAATTATTTTATTCTTTTCTGTTTTGCCATAGGTAGTTAATAATAACAACAAGAAAAAAATAAGAGAGTAAATAGGAGTAAGTTCCACACTCTGAGAAAACTGAAGAATATGAAGGACTTGACCTTTGTAAAGTAGAAACAAATATTATACTTAGGAAGTTTTTTTTTTGTTTGTTTCATATATTTATAAGAACCTAGTGTGGCTACTTTTCTTCTAATTGATAACTTTAAAGGGACAGTTCTTAGTATATGTGATAATCAGTTGAATTTGTATTTCTGAACTTGCAGTACTGTTTTGCAAGGGTCCTTAGAGAATCTATTAATTCTGTTCTTCACTGGTCCTGGTAAGCATAGAATTGCAGAATGACTATTCCAATCCTGCTTATACCTGGTGATGGCAGAAGAGTCAAATCACTACAAACCATTTTTATATGAAAATATGTGATAGAGGTTATTAACCACTGTAGGGTCACTTTCAGTATAATTCCTTGCTTTCTTGTCACTCCTAATCCGCTTCGAGAACGGCGCTGGAAAACAAGTAGCATTTGTAATCCACTTCTGCACCAGCTCATGTGAAGGTGGTGTAATTAAATATCTTTTTGACCATTACGGCAAATAATAAACGACCCTTACCCGACTAAGGCACAATATTGATCTGGACTGCTTAAAAGCAGCTAAGGACACAAAGTCCTTTAGAAGCAAATGCCTCTTGAAGAGCGCCAGGAGGCAAGAGAAACTCCCCAGGGCTGCAGCTTTTTTACGGCGTGTGTCGTGGTTGATCACTGATCTGTGCCAGCTGGTGTGATGCAGATGTATAAATCCTAATGGAACTACTTTCATTCTCCTGCTAGGATATTTAGTTTAAAGAAAAGTCACTTAAAAACAGAGGTTTGTTTAAGGTACACAAAAGTAGGTCTTCAGTGGGTGCAAACACTGGAAATTCTATTTAATCCTAAGAAATAGCTATTTTACTGTAAGAGGAGCTGCTGTGACCCTTACTCAGCAGCCTCCTGTCCCTGCTGTGAATCTCACTGGGAAACTCCAAGTGACTCCTGGCCTGCCTTTCCTTATGGTACCTCTACCCCTCTTATGCCATTGACTGTTTCCAGACACTTGCCTACTTAATTGTAATGTAGGTAAATTATTCTGAGTCAGCTTCCACGGCGTCATTGCTTGATAGCGTGACTTGTCATTCCAGTTAAAGGACTGAAGTGAGAGAAATTATACATAATGTATATTTCAAGCTCAAATATCTGAGACTGGACTTGAATTGCAGCTGTCTGAACAACCGGGAATACAGCTTGGTTGAACTGAGCCGAATCAGTGACGGGGTGGCTAAAACACTTCTTAAATATAACCAAGTGGCAAATCAATTCGAATATTTTCAGTGAGCTGTCAACACATGGTCTGGAAGCGTGAGTTACTCGTGAAGTTTTGTGTGATGTATACATGCAGAATTCCACAAAGTGTTCAAAGAGAGATGAAAGGTGAAAGACAGTGAATAAATTATTCGTAACAAATTATTCACTAGCTCTATTCATCATTGAGATGAGACAGAATTATTGACTGGACATGGAAACAAAATTTCATTTCAGAGAGATGATATTAAAATACCAGTGTGCTAGTGTAATTATACTGTGACTGTAAAGACTTTACTCTTCTGCAGTAAAATACGCTGTGGGCACTGCTGCAAGATTGATATTCTTCACAGCTAGTACACTAGATTTTTCCTTTAGCTACGTGATGCAATATAGGTACACAATTGCTCTCTTCCCTTAGTGAGAAAAATTTTTATTTCCTTCATTTATAATTTGCTGATAGGCAAATACTGTGCTCAGCTGGATGGAATGCAGACTGGTTAAACTGGAAGTGGTAGGTATGTAGGCTTTGAGCATTCTTCCTTGTGCTTGGATGCCAGTCTGTAGATCCTGTGATGTGAGAAGGAGGGTGCCTTCTCTTGCTGCTTGTATGTTCAGCATGTGAGCGTGGGTCCTGCTCTAGCTCTGTGTTTGTGAGTATTCACTGACACGTGAATAACCTGGCCACCAGCTTGGGAAAGAGCGGTTAAAATGTTATCTTTTGTGCAGTTTCAAGGCACATATGACCACTGGATCTAAATGGTTATTGTAAAAATGTGTCCACATTTCTCCTGCCCAGGAAATGCTTTCTGTAGTCAGCTCCTTAGGTTTTTGAAATATTTTCCTCTTGACTTGCATCATAAGGTACAAAATGAATACTAGTATGCCTGGTGCAGCACATGTGCTGTTATTGATAAAAAACTACTGGCATGATCCTACTACTCCAAATCTTATAAGAAATTGCTATGCCATTGTGCTAGGGGCTGCTTTCTGCAAAAAGATCCTGTATTTCCTGGACCTGTCCTGTATAGTACAGTCTGTCCATGGGCTCTTAACATTGCAATCCTTATAAGGCATTGGTGTATTGAGGCATAAATGATTCTTCTCCTTTCAACTATCGTGTTTTCCTTACACTGTGAACTCCTTGCTGCTGTGGTCTATCTCTTGCAAGTGTACTGTAAGCACAGGATCACAGAAGGGTACAACTAGTTGTGAACTCCTTGCCTGAGGGATAGAACATGAGATAAATGAGTTGTCTGATTTTAGCACCACAAATCGAGCATTGAGTCAATCAAAGCAGTTAATTTCAGATTAGGACTTGAAATCACTTTAGTACTTCTCTGCTCTTTCCAGTTGTCCTGGGCTTATTTTCAAAATTACATACCAGAACTGCTGTTTATCCATTGCAGATGAGCACATACTAGTTTGTACTGGAAGGCCCAATTTGTTCCACCCCAGTTAAAGATGCTGGCCTAAAAACAAGGAAGGGTCACATGGACTGCAGCAACATGTTTGAGGCTGTTGTATTATCTGTAGCTTCAGCTGTGGTTACTGAACTGCCTTCACATACCAATGGTAGACAGTCTTACAGCAAAAAGGGAGGATTTTCAAAATGTTAATAAAACCTTTAGTGCTTCATCATCATCTTGCAGAAAACAATGTCCATATCAATCTAGCTCCTTCTAAATCTTTAAAGAAACAAAATTTAAACTCATTTTGCCAAGGCCAAATGTCAATCATAAGAAAAAATCTATATGAAATTTTAATTGCAAGATGTTCAGTGCAAAATTAATGAGAGAAATAAGAGATCTGAAAATTCAAGAATGCTCAGCTCATGCATAATGTTGACTTAAATTGGCTCTCTAGAGGTGCAGCGTTTTTAGAATTTACACGCTGATAGAGCAAATGTACTGGGCCTTGTAGGTTAAGGTCATAAATCAGAATCGTTTAACTGCCTTTGAATGATTGCTACAGACTATGATGGTTGGGAGAACTGGCTTCATCTACAAGTGATCATTCTGCTTGGATTATTGAAATGCTACTCAACATTCATAAGTCATTGCTCATTAATCCCCCAAATACTTCCTGTCAGCTTTCTAAATAAATTTCCTACTGGCTAATTGAGATTGAAGGAGACTAGCTTGCACTGGTTCAGAATTAGGACTAATGAGTGTTTTGCTTGCCTAGAATAAAAAACATATCTATGAGGGAAATTGAACCATACTGGGTACATATGTGGCTGCTAAAATTGTCACACTTAAGCTGTTAACTGGAGAAGCCTTTCTTAGCAGGTTTTGTTCTCACGAGTTACAATGACTATAAAAAGATGTCTTTATTTTTTTAATGATGAATACATTTGCACGCTAAGCACCAGAAGTAGGTAAGATATCAATGGGTGGCACAGAGGGCAGGTACAGAGAGACAAGGACCTGTAGCCCCAGAACTGCACTGCTATAAGATGCTTGTCATAGTCTCTTCAGCAGTTGAAAGAAATTAAAGTTCAAAGCATTGGTGCTGGGATGTAATTGACATGTTTTAACTGTGCTAAAGTTTTTTTAGCTACACATATTAGTTTTGTTTAATGTTGTTTGCCAGAGTATCTGCTTATATTTGAATGGGAGGAATATTCTACTGATGCTTATGGTGTGTCTTACCCTCCTACAGTAACTATGAGGTGAGATTCCAAACTTCCAACACTGAAGGTCTCTGAAAGCAGAATTCTGAACTGCAGAGAATCTGTTTGGAGGCTGTGTCTATGGTGGTTGCTGATGGTCCTGGACTTGGTAGCACTTGTGTTAAATACCTGAGAGCTCGGCAGGATGCTTCTGACAGAACCATGTAAATGGCCCATGTGTCTGAAAAATCCTGTCAAGGCCATTCTTGTCTCAGTTCCTCTGACTGGGTTTTCTATTGCCTCTCCTGAGGAGATTAGGATGTTGTGTCAGTTCTTGGTGTGTGACTATAGGTGTCTGTCTGCTCTTCCTGCCCGCTGGCGATTTTGGTCCACACGGGCCAACTTCCACTAAATATAATGGCCCAGGAAGGGGCTTAAAACCACCAGATTCCTGCAACTAGAAAGGGGAGAAAAGACATTCCTTCGAATTCACTGACAAGAAAATTGCACCTTACTGCACAGGAAACCCTGTTTTTCCATAGCTTGGCTTTTTGCACAACTCCTTTTTTTTTTTTTTTTTTTTTTTTTGGTCCTATTGAAATGTTGCTGTTACCATGGCTTGGAGAACATGTACTTTTAAAGAAAATATTATTGTTTAAATCCAGCTCCTCTCTCAAAATTTCCATCTTCTCTCTGTAGTGGTTTGATTTGCATTTTCCCCTTTCTGTGAGATAAGAACAAGGAGGAATACGAAGCAGGCACCAAACTTTAAAGAATATAATGAAGTTTATTACTACAACTTAAAGTGAAATGGAATAAAAAGGAATTAAGGCAAACTAACCCCCTATTTCTCCAGCACCTCCTCCATCCACCTATAATATAAAGACACAAATTTAAGATCAACTCAGCCAGTTTGCCCCTCTATAACAATCTTATGTCAGTCCATTGAGTGAGAGAAGTCTCTTTTGCTCAGCTATGGAGCTTTTCCACAAGAACAATCTTCTCATGGCATCCACGTCACAGCACAACCACTGTCTGGGTGGTTTTCTGTTGACATGTGAGAGTCCCCTTTCCTCCATCGCAGCTTTTTCACGCCTGTGTTCGAGGATTCACCTTTAGCTGCACTGGGTATAATTTTAAGGGCAACCACTTCCAGAAAAAACAAAAGTTCTCTTCATCTATCTCCAGGATAAACCCCCCTCGCTATTGAGAGATAACCTGTGGAAAAAAAATCTAAAGTCCTTCTGTAGGTAGCTCCTCTCATCTGAGTGGGGCCAAGGTTAGCACTTCACCCCAGGCCTACACCTCGGTTTGAAACAGTCCAGGAAAAAAGAAGAGAAAAAACAAATCCAAAATCGTTCTCATCTCAGCTGGAAAGCTCTTTCCCCCACAAAAAGCTTATAATGAAATTAAAAGGGAGTTTTTAATATCTGAGTCCACCACCATAGGTTTACAAAAGAGTTTTCAACTTCTAGCATCTCCTCTCTCTCTTCTCTAGGCTTCAAGCCCTTTCTTCTGTCTTTGCCTTTCCTGGGAAAGGATAGCAGGTTTCATATCTTGGAGAAAACTTACAGCACTGAAGGGGTTAGCTTCCAGTGCCGACCTTGAAAACTGGATGCTATCTCTCGTGAAACGGTGGCTTTGGCTGTTGCAACTGGAGCTGGGTTTTGAAATGAAGTGTGGGGGGAACATCTCAGCGCAGCCTGCCAAGCGGCAGCTTGGGGGCTGTGTCCCGCCACCCCTGGGCCTAGCAGCCAGAGCCTAGCCCGGGCTACTGGGAGAGGCCCAGACCTGCACAGGATCGGGGGCTGTAGGTCCGACCCCCACCCTTCGGGCTGAGGGGAGGAAGGTGAAGGCCATGGCTCCGTGGCGGAGCTGGACCATGGCCTAGACTGGCCTCCCACCAGGCCTGCATCTGTCGCGCAAGCAGGGCCCAGCAGGGCCCCGCCAGGCCAGCGCAGGCCCCCCCAAGGAGGCTGAGCAGGCCCCCTGTTACCTCTGTCTTCACTAGAAGAGCAAGAGAGCCAAATTCTCTCCTACTCCCTTTTTACATCTGAATTCCCGGAGGCGTCTCCCTTCTCTAAGTGGCTCAATAGAGCTGTTGATATTCAAATTAGTTAATTGATTGGTTCTGTCCAGTTCTGGAGGAAATTACAGCACCTGTTGCTGCAAACCACTTCCTCCAGGAAACAGACCCAAAAGGAAGAAAAACCTGAAGAGCAGGAAGGGGTGCCAACCCATGACACCCTCCATTTCATTTATGTGCGTATTTACTTTTAGGAAAAAAATAGAGGAATAAAATTATTTGGTGAGGAGCAATAGGAATATTGTAGAAATATGGCATTTATAGGTAGTAGCATGGCAGGTATGCTACTCCATTGGCATGATGGTATACAATATCAAAAGTCACTGAGGAAAGGAGGGATGCTGGTGCCTTGTTGGAATTATCTCAGAATATCTCTTGATAATAGGATTTACGGGAAGATGAGCTTGATAGAAGGATTTATTTTTTATCTATTTCTTAAATGCAGGACTTAAACCAGAACTAGTTTTATCCATCTAGGTTCCTTTCATATCAGGCCCATCAGAGCGCCAGGTAAAAAGCTAATGATATCAAAAAGCCATACTTAATTTGACAAAGAGCCATATGTGTTTCCAATTATTTTTGAAACACAGATGAAAGGAATAAGCAGTGCATTTAAGAATAAGCATACTTATTGCTGCCACAATCTATCCTTCTATTGCTGTCAGCAGTAACCAAAACTGATGCTAACATAAGTCCTTTAAATATGTTACTAATTTCAATTAAAATTTAGGATGTGATGACATTTAAGGGGAAAACCCCAGCTTTTTTCTCTTTCATTTCTGTTCCACTTGAATTAGCTGCAGCCCAACCCTTCTGTGCCTGGCTGCTGTGCTAAAATATAAATGGCCAGCCTCTTAGACAGTTACACTTTGTGCTGGGAGCATTCCCCCGGCATTTATTGGCATCAGCTGATATTCTATTGCTCCAAAATAAGCTTTTAAATTCAGATAGTCAAGGTTGGATTTCCTTCTGCTGTGAAAATTTTTTTCTTTCTATTACAGGTGCTTCCTTGTAGGACCTGTTTATACTGGAGAAATGTTGCTATTTTACGGTCTATCATTACTTAATTACTTTGCTTGGTGTTGCAGTTTTGTTAGTGATAAACTGTAAATACCCTTGTAATCGCTTAGGCTTCTTGAGTCAGAGAATGATTTATTGTTCTGAGATTCCTGCCTGCTCCAGGATTGTTTGCACAGGCTTTAGGAAGCACTGCTACACTGATGGGATGGGCAGCGCAGCCTGGGAGTGGGAAGGTCCCCCCTTCTGGGGTACGTTGTGCTGGTGAAAAATTTTGACTTACTGATATTGAGTGGCCCCTCCAGGGGTGAACTGACACTTCCACTCTACCGTCTACAGATGTCGTCTGCATTCTGATCACGAAGCTGCCCTAAACCTCAGTTTGCAATGAAAATAAAAAGTAAAATACACCTAGTAGGCAGAGAATGAGGCGCCACATTTGAGGTGCTTTTTTTTTCCTTGCTGGTGCTGTAGAGCTATGGCCACATGTCAGTACCTGTAAAATTCTTCTGCAGTGCCTGTCAGTTTATTTCCTTTCTTTAAAACCAAGTTGTTGTATCTGACCAGGTCTTCATGGCCAAAACTAGGAGGAGAAATAAGCCGGTAATTATTAAAACCACCTTGAGTTTGCACTGAGTTGGGACCAGATTGCATTGCTGTGTGTGAAGCCTCTAGTGCATTTTCTGTCTTTGCCCCAGAGAGGAAGGAGATGAGCAAGAAAAAACTGTTTTGAAAAACGAGCTTCCTCCAGGCAGACTCAAGTGGCTTTGTTTGTGACACAACAGGCACTAAATAGGAAAGCCATTCACAAAGACGTCTTTCTACTGGAGGAGCATTGCATAGTGTTTCCAACTCTGTGCTCCCAGATGTGGGAGAAGAAGGTAAAGGTGTGTGGAGAATTGGAACAGAAATGGGACAAAAGGACTGTTGACGTCAAGACTCAGTTACTCATTGGCCTAAATTCCACCTAGACCTCTTTTGACCTGTCACTAGTTTGAGAAATGCATCCCTTTGGAGCTTTGTGGAAGTTACCAGCTGGTAGGGAATGGAACGTAGTTCATCCAACCAGTGTGTATTGTGTATTGTAGAGCTTTGTTGTCATTCCTGTATTCTGGTTTGATGTAAACTTGAGATTCCTTTGTCTTTGTTTTGGTCACCCGTCTTCGGTCCCACAGGCAATCTGTCAAAGGGGGCAAGCAAAAATGGGGATTTTTTTGTTTTCAGCCTCATTTTCTAATTACTTTCATACTTCATTGGAACAAAGGTGTTGAAGACAAAAATGACAATACCATTGCAAAGTTTATCAAGCTGTTTATCTGCATTAATGTTTCCACATAACTCCACAATGTGTTGTTTGCAATGATTTACTTACTTTTTAGCCTTTTTTTACACTTGAAACTACCAGTACCTGGCTTTAAGGATTTTATTTTTATTTCCATTACACCTCCAGTTCTTACTTCCTTTTGCTATTGCAGCGGTTTTTCTCAAAGAATAGACTGTGGTTCTGGGGAGCTTGGCATCAATAAGGAGCACACACTAAACTGAAACAAGGATATTCTCATATCTGTGTTTTTCATGCTGATTTTTCACTGCTTTCTTGTACTGCAAAAATTGGTAGTGAAATGATAAATAGCCAAACCTTGTTCCGTCTTGTGAATAATCTGATCCCATTGTCATGTCAGATCCTCTAATCTTGATCCAAGTTGTATCTGTTGCTTTAATTAGATTTTTCATTTGTACCTGGCAAATTTCTGGCTCTTGGAGTTACTGGGCTGGCTCTTGAGACTGCTGAGGTGGAATGATCCATATGGTTCCTTATGGCGTTAAACAGAAATATCTGTCAGAAATGAACAATCCGTTGGCAGAATTTAGCAATGAGTAAACTTGCATATCACAGCACTGCTCGTGTTTCAGAGTGGCTGAATTTGGTAAGATGTTCTTGGGGACTACAGGGCCCATAGAGATCAGCTTTCCCTCCCAGGAGAAGGTAGGAAGCACCATGTTCTCTGACTGATTTCACAGAAAGATGAAAAAGGATGGTACTGACTCATTTTCACTCTTTTTTCATGTTTCCTTCAATTCCTTTGTTGAGGAGGTTTCAGCATTTTTTTTCCTGACTAAAGATGAACTTCAAATTTGATTTTTTTTTATTTTTAAAGTCATCAGCGACTTTTGCTGCAGTGTAGAGCTATGAGCTCAAATACTGTCATGAACAGAGATGATATCTCTAAATTAGGGTCTAACTTTAATCTGGAAGGAGGGTACACATCTGTGGTGTATATGTTAGAACTATATATGTATGCATACATATATAAATAATTCCAAATTTCAGGTTTTTTTCGTCGCCTTATGTTGCATTGTGCCAGCCATCCTTAAACAGTGTGGTTTCAAAAGAGAAGTTACTTACTTGGCACTGAGTCTGCCACCATTTAAGCCAGCAGAAAGACTTCACTGATTTAAGAGAGTGGCACTGGGGCAGTGAGGGAGTTTGTCAGTGCCTTTCTTTCCTTAGGCCATTGCTCCCAAGGGAAGACCAGGAGTCACCAGGCAAAGAGAATTAGTTTGTGGATGTTTTAAATTACATTGTGGTCACAGGCCTCTTCATGAACCTTCAAGGCAAAGCAAACATAATTTCATTGTTAGCCTTTTCCTGCAGGCACATTACAGAGCGTTATGTTCAGCTGGGGTGGCAGCTCTCCTGGGCTGCAATGGCTCATGTGGCTTAGATGTGGGAGCATCTGCTGTGTGCCCACAGTGTCAGGACTGCAGGAGAAACAAAATGCTGCTCTGCTTGGGCTGAGCCAAGAACTGATACAAAGTCTGTGGAGACCCAAGACAGGAGCTGCCAGCACACGTGTGGCACCACAGGAGTTCCTGCCGTAGGGCATTTGGCAAAGTAGTGACAGAAGATTGACAAAATTGCTGCCAAAATCTGTTCCTAGTATTTATATGACCGAGTAGTCTGCTGTGTTGGAGTAGCTATGCTGCATCTCCTACTAAATACAGGCAGTGTAAATTTAAGTTGGATGTACCCTGTGGCATGTGAAGTGTATGAACTGGCAGTACTGCATTCATCTGTTGGTGCAGGGCAGGTCAGGGCTCCATGTTGTAACTGCTATGAGTCAGGAACTGCTGGAGTCTATGACTCCAGCATGAACAAAACTGCAGGCTAAAGTGATTTTGGGGCTTTTCCTTTGAACCACGGCTGGGAGCCCATTCTGGGCTGGTGACCCAGTGCAGTCCCAGGCATTCTTGGTTTCCTGGGGCAGCCCAGTGCTGTGGCAGAGCTATGCCTGTAGGACCACTAATGAGACATTTATCCACTTTCTGGTGTTTCAGCTGGCAGCTGGTTTATCAGTTGATTTATACTCCTCGATCTGACTTAACGTAAAGTTCTCAAAATCCTGCTGAGTCTGCATTCAAAACGCCCCCCAAGGAACCAAGAACTCCAAACCAAAATGAAACCAAACGAACCCTAACAAAAAACCTCAAACCCAGACCTTGATGAATTAAATTGTTTTCTCATTGAGTCATGTTTATAGGACATAGAGGTTATTCCCGTCCTCTTTTCTCTAGATTCATAAGTAATAGAATGATATACTTAGTAAATAGTTCCTGCAGAAATGGGAGTTTTGGAGAAAACAGCAATGTGTGAAGCCGAACTATGCAGTTAAATTATCTTAGCTTTGAGTTGCAGGGAAACTTAGATGTAGCTTACGTGTGATTTTGAAATATTTTTGCTTTGGCTCATAAATTTGGAAAATTATCCTTGGAAAACGGAAATCATGTTTTGTTTCTGTTCTGATCCACGTAATACTTGGATCAGTTTCTGCTGAAATAAAATTGTTTTCAGCTGAGATGGCTTGAATTACAAGGACATGAATTTTGAGTGAAAAAATGTTTTAATGAAAGCAGCAGAATTGGTCCCAGTGTCTTTAGTAAGATGAAGATTTTCAGTTAAATGTTTTAAATGTTGCAAAAACCACACAGGTGTTTACTTTCCAGAGCTGTATCCAGGCACACCCAGGTTCCAGGTTTGACTTAAATGATCTGTAGTTAACGAGGAGCTCAATTATTGTTTGTAAAAGTTTCATTCTAGGAAGTGATTTTTACGTCACTCTACACTAATTAGGCATACTATCTCTAGTTTTTGTGGCTCTCAAAAAAAGGGGAAGTAGAATTGATGGATAATATTTATAGGTTCAATAATAGATTCTCTTTATAAGTCCAATTTTCACTTAAGGGAGACAGCACATACAAAAAGAGCACGTTATTTTAATGCGTAAAGCAATAAAGGTGCCTTGTTTTTTTGGTTTTATTCCAGGATTGATGGGATTTGTAAAAGTCTTTTTGAAAACAGCATCCTATCTAACTTGGGTTTTTAATAGCAGGATAATCAATTTCTTTGGGGAAGTTTTGAAAGACTATAAACCAAAGGGATATGGTCAGTGATTCTGAAAACCAAGATTAACTTAAGTATTGATGTTTTCCAGCCAGGGCCTTGTATGCTTCTGGAGTATGTGCTGAGCCAGCTGGGAGCCATGCTCTGGCTAAACGCATCAGCCCCTCCTGAAACCAAAAGGCCTGGGAAATGCAGAGTTCAGAATGGTCAACCCAATCTTTCCTTCTGATTTGAAACCTTTCCTGCCTTGGGCTTTTTATTTAGGGAAGAGGGAAGGACTTAACACTAAATTTTTAAAAACAGGGTAATGGGGAATAGGAAAGCCCCCCAGTTTTGTGTCTAGATTACTTTTTCTCTTGTTACTGCAGGATGGCTGATTTTGCTGTCCAACAACATGGCACCCTCAGAAATAAAAAGAAAAAGAGCATCTGTACAGAGGAGCCCTTGGGATGAGTGTGTGTGGGGAGCTGTTCTCAGTAAAAGAAACTATAATGATTATATTTCTGAAATGATTGACGCTAATTAATGTAGTGATATATAAAAAGAAATGATTTTTTTTATTAGTCCTTTGAGGCAAGCTATAATTTTTTTATGTTCAAGCTCTGATCAGAAATTGAAGTGACATATGGAATCAGAATTGAAATACAGCTCCATGGAATACTTTGTCAGCAGGAAAAAATGCATATGATAAAGCTGCTGAGTTTCTGGCATCAATTACAACACCAGGTTGTAAGCATTGGTGAGAGATATTTAAGCCCAGGTTTTAGCAGCATTGTGCTCTAAATGAATGAAGAATTTCAGATAACTGCATTTCCCTTTTCTGCTCCCAGTATGTGTGGGTATTCTGCAGGGTTTTTATTAGATTGAAGTGTAATCAGGAGCAGTCATTACTGTCATGATCCGACCAGGGTGAATTGTGATAGGTTCGCTAACTGATATCAGGGTGCAAAAGACACACAGTGGGGATTTCAGTTTAACCACAGCAGAGCACTGTATTGAGTGCAACACATCAATGCGATAGAGGGGAGAGAGATCTAGGAACAAAGTAAAGAAGAAATAGAAAGGGAATTTGGGATTATAGTTACCAATGGAAGGGATGACATCCTCGTGGCACGCGACCAACTGACGTATCTCCTTCTGTGGGGAGATTTCGAAAGCGGGGGATGGCAAAAGCCACTTTTACAGTCTCTTTCAAAAGCAGGGGGCCATGTGGCCAAACCACAACGTAGCTAGGTGGCTCATTGTCTAGGGCAGCAGAAGCGAGCTTACAGCACAAGCCATTCCGTACTGCCTCGCAGTCCGGAGCGGTGTACCGTGGCCACACTCTTTTCCTCAGGAATGCGTTGAAGTTAGCACATTGCAGACAATGCTTGGCAAGCATCCACCTCAGCCAGGCCAGAGCCCCCCCTGCTCAAATTCCTTCAGGGGTTTTAGGGTTTTAGTCTCTGCCCTTGTCGATAAATCGAAAGGCAGATGAGGGATCTTAGAACTGTCCCTTACAATTACTTTGCTGCTTGGAAGGATAATTCCCAAGACTTTGAGATGAGAATGAAATTCATGCTTTTGCAAATTTAGAGCTCTTAAGCCTACCAGATTTTTAATGATTTTTCACAGCTTCGTTCCAGTGCACACCTGAGTGCACTAGAGAGCGCAAATGCTCTCCAGATGAAAGATAAATGACCAAGGCTAGGGCCCAGAGGACCCTGAGTTCTGGTCTCTCTTGGCTGGAGCTGGTGTCAGTGGTGTATAATTTTTTTTCGAGGGCACAAAGCAGAAGCCCAAAGACCTCACAATTTGGCTAGGACTTTGGTCAAATATGACGGCTGAAAAAGAAAAACCTTGATGATTCATAATTACATCTTGGATGATATTTTTGAATGAAATTATCCAGTTACACTCGTGCAGGGAGGATCGCAGGATACACCTGTGTGGACACCTCCACCCAGAATGGCCTCCCCATAGTTTAAAAACCTGCCCAGACCAAAACTTCCATGGGACTCCAGGACGTGATAGTTCCTGTGGGGTCTGCAGGTAGAGTGGTTGTCATGGGTGTGAGTGTGCCCAGCTGGATGGACTCTTCAAGCAAGAAGCCATATAGTAAGACATTGGAACCAGCAGCAGTGTCTGGGGATTCACATGGTGGACCATGGAGCATTATGCGCTGCCATCACAAGCGTAGAAAAAGTCTTGCCTTAAGTCTTTGCAAGGGGAAGGTATATTTGCTTCCAGCTCTGGACTGACTGACTCAACTAACTCACAAGACAACGGTCATTGTATGCTCACCTCCGCTTGGGAGAGGAGGAGGAGGAACCTTCTTTCCCCTGCAACGCCCTTGGATGACAGATGCAATGTCCTGGGGTTGGAGAATGAGGCGGGAAAGGGTTATAGGCAAGTCCCAGGAAAGGCCAACCATGCAAAGTCAATCCAACCATCTACCCCCATTAGAACTGATGTTCCCAGAAAAGGGGATGAGTAATTGGAGACTTCTTGCAGAGAAGTCCAATTTGTCATCCAGGCAATGTCTCTAGAGAGGTCTGCCTGCTTGGATCTTGCATCCATGCTGTCAGAAGAGGCTGCTGAAGCTGGTCAAGCCTGTGGACTCTCATTTCTTCCTACTCTTTCAGGTAGGGTTGATGACATGGTAGAGATGTGATTCAGAAATATCAAGAGGGACATTGTATCCCTTGGAACAATGTTCAGGAGGGTCAGGAGATGAGGTTCTACTCCAGCTTCTAAGTTAGAGAAGGAGATTTGAGAAAAAGAATGTGAGCTGAACAGGTGAATGAATGGTTGCACAGCTGGTGCTATCCTTAAGGTGTTGGGTTCTGTGATTTTGGGCATACCTTCAAGAAATTAGGCCTGCTAAAATTTAGGGTCTCAGTTGGCCAAATGGAGCAAGAGTGTCCTGGAAAACAAATTGGCTGGACTTATCAACAAAGCTTTAATCTACATTTTAAAAAATTGAAACTTTCAATGTTTTCCCTTATTTTTAATATACGCGGGAATTTCCTTTCCATTCTGTCTTGAACAGACTTTAAATTTTGAAATAATTATAATGCCTCAGTTATTGCTGCAGATATATTGCACAGCTTAGACCATCTCACCTCCTGACTGCTGGAGCAAGCTGAGAAGTACAGCAAAGAGCAACTTCAGTGTACATATGTCAGAAGTGTGTTGCTATCATTTGCCACCTTGATGGGACTGGAGATGTGTGTGTGTGTGTTAGAAGAAAGGCTATTCCTGTAGTCCCAGAGCTCCAAGCCTTACTGCAAGGCTCACCCTGCCTCAGCTCAGTCTTGACAGCACTGTTCTTCCTTTAGCCACTGGGGACAAAGAGGTGTCAGATTCCTTGAGTGGTCTTAGTCCATAGTTCAGCCAGAACACCTTCTGGCTGGGGTAAGAAAATTTAATCACTGTACAGTTCTTGCTGACTTACGTTGTGTTCCAACTGCAGCTTTCTTTAAGTCTGGTCTTGTTACCTTGCTGGAATACTTACTTCCTGGATTGAGTCTGTCTGGACACGTCACCTCTCTTGTTATGGATTTAATCAGAGTAAAGTTGTGGTTCAACTGCTGATAGTAAAATCTTTGTTGTTTGCACCCCTTGAGCCACAGATACAGTGCTGAGGTTGTAAATAAAAAGAAAGAACAGACTGATCTGTTACTGAGGAAAGTCCAGGCAGCATACGTTAAGAATGTTGCGTGGAATGGGAGCAATAGTTGTCTGTATACTGGCATTTTTTTATCCCTTTGATTGGACCCAGATTTCTTAGCACCTCATCCTCCTACGCCATGTGATGTTCCTATGAAAGTTCCTCAGTCAGCATTCTTCAAGCAAAAATTAATTTCTTTCCTTTACTGGCTGAGAGCCTCCTGTCCATGTTTGTTCCCGCACCGTGGCACCAATTACCACCATGTCAAAATAGGCTTGAGCTCTGGCTGACGTTGGTCAGGAAAACCCAAAAGCCTTTATTTTGCATGTCTGCTCTTAAACTAACACTGAAGCAGTAAAACCTTGGTGCATCTGAAAGTATTTTCTAAACAAGCAAGAACACTTCTATGCAGGAAAATGGTCAGGTTAATGTAAATTGTAACCGTCTGAGATGGCTGACCATTGAAAAGTGAGAGCCTGAGATAGCAAATGTGAGTTGTGTATCCTTAGTTATTAAGTAGGCTGTGCCTTGGGATACTATCTGTGAATCAGGGCTACATTTTGTGTCATCTGTGCAACCTCAGGGGAGGCAGATGGTCCAGCGCAAAGTTTATAACAGAAAGAATCCAACAGCTGGAAACAAAAGGAGTAGCAGAGGGAAAAGGTGAGGTAGAACTGGTCAGGTGTGGAAGAATGTGCCCTCAGCACATCCACAACCTCTTTGGTCTGAGTGGGATCCCCCAGTCACTACCTGGTATGGGTGTTAATGCCAGTGAGAGCAGGAGAAACCCAGGTATCGGGCAGAGCCCTACTGTTGCCCCTTCTGTTCCACTTCTGATGTTAAGAGTCCTTTCTCTCCCAGAAAGACTCTGGACAGGGACTGGTGGTGGTTTATGAGGAGCTCTCTTTCAAGGGAACAGATACTTTATAGAGCTTTTAAATTTATTTTCCTTCCTATTCGGTAAAGCTCTTTCCAGTCTCTCTCCTCTAAGTTTAAAGTGGCATGTGCTCTGTGCCAGTCCAAGCTTTTCTTTTGGCAGGGAGAGAAAAGCAGGCCCGTTTTGCTGTAATAATAGTCATCCTAATTCACTGAGGGTGCCATGTGTTTTGGTTTTTGAGCCAAACATATTTCTGGTTGTGTGATACATAAATCTACTACGCAATATTTCCCATGCTTGCGTTTCAATAAACAATTCCAAGTTGCCTGTATTCCAAATGGAGTGTATAATTTCTGTATTATGCTTGGCCTGGCTTGCTGGGCACATGAATAAACCGGGCTGGGTCTCATGACGACTCTTTGTATCGCCTGATATTAATTGGAAGAGAGGTAAATAAAATCGGTGTTTTGTCTTCCCTTTGACTGGACTCATCAGCAGATGGGGAATGCTGCCATTCTTTCTTTATTTTTGGCAAAGATCTGCATAGCTGACAGATCCCTGCTACAATGGGAAGATCTGGTTTAATGAGGCTTAGGAAAGCACTAATACTATGTCAGTTAGTTCTGCAATGCTTAGAACACGTTTTAATTTGATAATTTCAATGTATTCTTAAAAAATCTTAACGAAATCTACTTTATTACATGCCTCCTGGTTTGACATCTGTGTAGCAAAATGTGAGCTTTAGGAACATTCAAACTGAAATCAAAGTGTAGAATTCCTTTTGAAGCTTAGTTTCTTGCTCTTTTCCCTCCCCACATTTTTAATATTCTGCCTGCTGTAATTTTATTTCTCCAAAATTTTCTGTGTAATTGAAAGAGTGTTAAAGGAACAAAGCAAATATTTACATTGCAGAAATGCCACTTGACGTGATGAGTTAAAAGCAATCTATTTAAAATTTAATATGTGCATTAAACATACACATTAATGTGCATGCACACACAGGGAAGCCAGTAGAATAAATTCTGAGTTTAGGTGGCATAGAAGCTTCTGGGCTCTGGAACATAGTGTCTGGGAAAACACAGTCTGACCTTTAGGTTTAAGGAGCAAACCCACCTCTAATTCACTTCCAGGCAGCAAACCTAAAAGGCATTTAGAGATTTGTGGTGCTGCCTCTGCCTTGGTGTGCACGGTCCTGGCAGGAACCTCCTCTGGACCCTGGGCTGCTTTATCCAGTGTTAGGGGCCAGATGTTCACTGGTGCCTAGATCTGTGTAATTTATTCTCATGAGCAAGAAATTGGCCTTGACACTGTGCTGCCTGTACCTGGTGCGTGGGTGTGCCAGAACAACTCCCTGCCTCAGATCAAGAGGAGAGCAGGCATGAGCCTCTGGGTGGGTTGTGCCTAGTGTGAGATACTTTAATGTACCTTGATTCAGTGAAAATTAGGCCAATATTCCCTTCTCAGGGCTATGTCTGGATTTCCTGTGCTGCTCAAGGATCATTTTTCTGTCATCTGTAGGTCTTACATGTTCATGAACCAGCCCAGGTACTGAAGCTGCTGCATGACTTCAGCAAATCGGTGGCAGGCCCAAGTTCCCTTTCCTGCTTTGCCTGAAGCTTGAGGAAATGTTGCTTTTATCTGTTCTCTTTTATGTCTGAGACAGAGATGGATAAGTAGGAGGGTTGCAAGGGAACATACAAGCTAAGCCAGCCAAGTAATCTGAAAAACAGACCCAGGATACGGAAAAGGCATTATTTTCTGGACACCAGCTGATGCTTACTGAATGTTTGAAGAGAGGGATGATGATTTGCAAGGAAGTTGAATGATCCTCTTGAATTTATAATTTAAAAATTATTTTGTGAAGTGTTTTATGCAAATTTACATAGGATAAGCAAGACATTTGATTTTTCATCCTTTTTTTATTTCCTTCATGACTTTTACCAATGATACTAGGGTATGAAAAACCATATTTAGGGTATGGAAAACAGTATTTAACCATTGCCAGAGGAGATGAAATCAATGGAATTAAAGTAAATGGAAGAAAATTTCTCCAAATCTGCCAAATCTCATGGTTTTTGCAATGCCCTTTCTCAACCCTTTGATGGGTAAGTACTAGAGCTCCTCCACTTCTGGGCTTCAGACCATTTTACCTGGTCTCTGTGGTCCAAGAGATGGTGAGGCTTCAGCACAAAAGAGCACTTTGGTGGTCAGTCCTCACTGTGCCTCACCCCTGTGCTCGGGGAGCATGGAAAAAAGCAGCACATTCACCTTGCCATGCTCTTACGTCATCCATAAAAGACCTTGTCCTGAAAGGAAGGGAAAGCAGGACAGATGGTTAGTCAGATAAGTTTCAACAGGCAATCAACAGCTGAGATTGATGCATTTCTGCAAAATCGCCTCATTTCATTATTTCGGAGTCCTTGCTGCCAGGGTTTCCCATTATTTGTTTTGTGCCAGCTGTGGTGGTTTGGGGAAAGACTTTGCTTGAGCACGTCTTCAAAGGTGACACTGAAATGTCAGAGAGAATCTCCTTGTGGTTTAGGTCCCTCATGACAATCAACATAGTGCAGGAATCTCTCGAATCATCCATCATCCAAAAGAGAACTTAACCACTAGGGAAATAGATATTTTTCTTATGGTTTTTACAATATCTTTAACATTTTTGTAACAGTCTAATATGGCTTCTGGGGAACTGAAGGATCAAAATTCACCAAACCTGATCTCTCAATTAGAGGAGGCAGTAATATTTAGCATATATTATAAAGCCTGTTGCAGTAAATGGCTGGATTAAAAGGGTATCTTGACAAAATCGTGGAGCAGAGAGAAGGAGCCATGTAGTGTTTTTGTACTGGATGCCTCTTTTTCTTATGAGCCTCTCTTAATGTGGCTTTGAAAATTGCCCAGCAGTACAGAATTATTTGGCTTTGCTTCAAATGTTAAGACACGTTTTCTTTTTTTTCAACCTAAAGGAGACCTTTATATGGAGTATAAAAATCACAACATCACAAGTAAAGGACCATTAACTAAGTGTAATACTGGGGGGGAAGCATGCTTTGAACATTGTTTCCATTATTCAGAATAGATCAAATTTCAGCCCAAATACAAATGAAAGGCTTTTGAGGAAATGTTGCAAATACCTGAAATTCTAACTTTTACTTTGTTCTTGTTAACTATATGTGATTAAGGAAGAAAGGAAAATTGTTAAGAGGCTGTGCCATTGCAAGTGATATAACCATGACCCTGTCTTAACTATCGGCATGTGTGAAAGTTCATCAGTAGTCACAAAATTCCCTGAACTTTTCAAAAGTTTTTCTTTGATACATCAAGCTAAAAGGAATAATATATTCTTGAAAGCACAGGAAAACTTAGTGTATTTGCCCAGTATTAATCACATATGGGGTTGTATTTCTGTCTTATGATAAAATAATGCAATTGTGTCTCATGGAAAATGGTTTCTTACCACTGTGGGATTCTTAGATTTTACAAATTTCATGCTGCTTTTGACTGGTTTGGAAGGTAAGGGAATTATAGACATGTAAAATGTAGCCTTAGGCATCATAGTGGTGATTTTTCGATAACTGTTTCCTATGGGCTTTATTCTATCAATTTTTAGATAGTATACTGGCAAACTTTTGAACATTTTCTGTCTTTGGTGGTGTTGCCAGGTTGTCTGCTGTTTGTTCTAACCAAATCTTACCCAGAGCATTAGGCAGAAGTTCATCAAATTTGTTGGAGATGATAATATTTTACTTTATTTTTGGGACTGTTCAGTGCTCTACCATCAAATAAATAAGGGCTGATAGAAGACGCTTTTGGAACCCCAGACACTTGTTCTTATTCATGAATGTGTATGTGTGGGTCTGGTTTTATGAAAAGTTGACCTAATTTACGGTTAGCCAACTGGCTGTCGACAAACTACAGGGAACCAGCAATTCCTTTGGGTAAAGCATTCCAGCACTTTTGCCACCAGTTTTGTAGAGAGGGAATGCTAATATTCATTCTTTCCCTACCCTTTCTAGAGAGCAGATATTTGTGCTTTCTCACAAGACCACTGTTTTAAAGTAGCTATCCATATTTTTCTACTATGACAATTTAAAAAAAAGAACAAGTGTGGAGGGGAATTATTGATTTCAATTCTTGCCACTGTTTTGTATTGACAGAGTAGAAAATACAATGAAGGAGGTGGAGTTGGAAAATCAGAGAAGGCTTTTGTAATTGCCTACTCATATCATAAGGATTCTTACTCTTTTTTCTCAGTCTGTCTTTCCAATATATGGATGCTGTTCACTTAACTGGATTTCAACTGAAGCAGAATTCTCAATTTAGACAAGACTAGTAGAGGAATTGACCATTATCTCCAGTTTTGAATTTTCAGGCAGCCTGTTTTAGCAGTCATGCTTCTGCTAGCTGATTTTTAAACATGGAAATACTGTATTCAGAGATTACTGATCAAAATTATTTTCACTAGTTTAATAGATTTTAATTTTTAAAATAGCTTACATTCATCAGCAAGGAGCAAAGGAAATCAAATTTACTCAATCAACTCAGTTATTTTGCCCCTTTTAGCTAATGACAGGTTGTATTGTGATGTTAACCAACAAAGAAGCTGGTATTTTATATTTTTTAGATAATCTTGTAAACAGTAGCCCATGCAGTCAGTGAGTTGAGGTTGTGGGATTCTCCGGCAAGTAAGAAAAGGGCCTTATAGGATTGAAGTAAATGTACAGAATGTTGGTTTGGTAGGTTTTCAGTGCTTTGAGCCATTCTTGGTTATTTTTCTTTTTGACCTCTTGAAAGTTCATCTGTGTAAGGGAGCTACTGACCAAGGTGAATTCTTGGTGTTTTATCTGTACTGTGCTTCGGTCCTTTATACTCTGCAGGTGCTCTGAGGACAAGGTGCAAGGGAGCTGATTTCCTTAAAAGTGTCAGAGCTGTTGTTGGTACAGGGAGGCAATCATGGGCTTTATGGTTATCTAGCAACTCTCTTCTTGTGAAACCAGGATTATATGCCTCACAGAAGGTTCAGTGAGGGAAGACTAACTTCCCCAGACTCCTTTTCCTTGGTGAAACATCCCACAACTCACTCTGACCTCCCTTCACTCTGTAAGCAAGCTCTAGATGTCAACATCTCTGCAGTGGACAATCGAATTCTCCAGCACAGTAACATGCAGACATTTCAGCCCTTTACTGAAAGTGAAACATTTGAAAATATGTGGGGGCTAGATGTACCTGCAAGATAGGTGCTTGTGGATAGGTTTGGGGCCCACTGGGGTGGGGGAGTTGGAGCCCTGTGTCCGAGGCCTGAGGATTCCACATTGACGTGCTTGAGGGGAGGAGCAGGTGCTGCTCAGAGCTGGATGCCTCCTCTCTGTTCAGGGACAGTGCTTTGTGTCACCCTAAGTTGTGAGGAGGAGACTGACTCGTGTGTGCCTGTTCAGTGTTTTACTTGCCCATCAAACCAGCCTGGCACTGCTGCATACTTGCCTGAAACCGAAGTTTGGGTGATTCTCTAATGTGTGTGATGTGATAGTGTTACCTGGATACTCCCTAGGTTACAGCTACAACAGATAGTATTGCTTCAGAAGCTCCAGGTTATTTTTTCTCTGCCAGATTTCTACTTTATGGGACAAGCTCTAAACTGAAGGATCAGGCTGAACTCCTGGCATCATAAAATTGCTCATAAAGGAGGTCTTTGGATTCATGCCTAGGCAGACACTTTGGTCAGAGTTGCTGGGAATGGAGTCTGAAATGGTGCTGAGACAGCAGCAGCTGGAGAAAATGTTGCCTAGGGAGAAAAAGGAACACAAAACATGCAGGTGTGTGTAGTTGAAAGAATTTTGCCTTGAGAAACTCAGTTAGCCATTTCACCAGTGCTGTACAAACCAGCCAGGATTCCAGCCCTGTCTAGACTCTGGAGACGCTCAACATACAAAACATTCCATAAAATTTTTTATCATAAGGATGGGTTGCTGAGTACCCAGTGTGCTTAAATGTGCTCAGTCAGAAGGAGTGTTTTCAAAAGTCTTCAGGGTCAGTTACTTTGTTCTGGAGCAACCAGCCCTGTACACTCTTAAATACAACAGCTTTGTACCTGTGTAGTGAGAACTGCAATTGCCATAGAGCTCTGGAAATTTTCACAAATTTTGGGAAAGGTTTTAGTATGACTTGATGGAATTTTACTATGTGAAATCAAACATGCCAGACCAACACTTCACAAAGTTTGGTTTCAGATGCTGGTGGAATTTCACACACAAGTTTTTTGTCAGGTGCTGCTCAATGTTTTCTGTGCTATTCACTGGGGATGGGTGTATAAGGAGGACTTATGTTAGTGTGGTCACTCCTTAGTGACAATCACTGCTGGGTGGGAAGGGCAGACCTTACTTCTCTGTTGCCGAGTTCCTTGTGCTCAGAGCCTCAGGCAGTGTAGAGATGTGTCACTTCGCTTGCTCATGTTTATACAGCTCTTGTGGCTCAGAGTCCATGTGGCTTGGGTGCCAGTGATGGTATTTTCTGCTATTTATCCCATGGCACATAGAGAGTCATCCTTCAGTGGTTTGATCTGCTCCTGAGAACATCCCTGGGTGGTGAATGAGCTGCAGCTGGGCTGAGTTATTACATCTTCGGTGGCTTGCAACCAGAGATCTATATCCTGCCGAATCTTGCTGTGTAGCCATCATCTCTTTGCCTTGGGATTATTGATTGCATTAAAATGTTCATTTTGTACTGCACACAGACATAGGGTACTGATTACTTCTGTTCATGTTTCCACTTGGTAATGTAATTTATGTGGGACCATTTCCAACATTAATGCCAGTTTAGAAAGCAGGATGTTTTATCTTTATTTATTGAAAATCTTTATACAAATAAGTTGCTCCCTGAGAGAAAATGCTAATTCAAAGGAACTCCTTTCTCTCTTTATTTACTTCATTTATTTTGGTGCATCATCTTCAAATTAAGAAAACTCCAATATTAAATGGATTTAATCTTTTGTCAGTTATGCTAAACCTTGTGTTCCTAGTAATAGATCACCCAGTCTACATTTGTGACAGAACATTTTTAGTCATACTAAATGTGTTTGCAGTGTGGTGCTGTCATATATGTAGGTGTGGATATAATTTTATGTATACAAAACACATTCCATGCTTATTCCTTTTAACTTTCCTTTTGTGTTTTCAAATCACAGAAACAAGCTCCTTTACCATGCAGTTATTCCCCTCTTTGGACATCACTAAAACATGGACTTCACTATGTAATTATACCACCAGGATTCTGATTTTTGAATTGCCATATCAGACCTAGGAATATCTTGTTGTACCACTTTACACAAGGCTTTGACATTCATACTCAAAATCTTTTTTCTTCAGACCAAGCTCTTTCATTAAACAGGGCTTACTGGAGTTTCCTCCACCCGTGTTCCACACGGACCAGTTTGGCAACACTGCCTCATCACAGACCACAGGGCACCTCAGATTGAGGAGTGCTCCCTGTAAATACAAGTATTGTGAAGTTCTGTCTTTACAGGTCTTGGAGAAATTTCTATAGTGAGATCCTGGTTAGCACTAGTAAGAGCTCTTTTACTCACTCCCACAGCAGCTGGTGCACATGGGGTGGCACCAGACTCTGGGCAGGTAGGTTGGTGTTCCTCCTGGGCTTCAGGTGTGGCAGTACCTGGTGGCTGCTGGTCAGCTGCAATCGCTGTGTTGCAGGGAGGGGGAACTGCAACAATAGGAAATGAAAGCAGCAGTCTTAAGTTAGCTAAAAACTTTGGGGAGTTTCTTCCCCAACACCGCTGAAAGAAATCTAGGGGAGGAAATAAATAATTTGGTGTATTTTCAACTGATTTCCCGCCTCATTCCATAAGCTTAAGTAAGTGCACATGCATGTTTTTCCAGTGCAATAAAATTTTAATTAAGAAATGAAAGCATTTCACTTATGCAGTGGCCAACAGAACTAAATATCCATTTAAAAATAGGTGAATAGGGTTCACAGACTCCAATCTGAATTTTGTTCTTTGGTTGCTTGGTTGGAGTTTTTTTGGGGGGGTGTTTCTAATAAGACTCCCACACTTTATTTGCACAGGTATAATTGTCATCTCTGGCTTTCAATGAAAAAGCAAAATTTGTTTCCAAATCTTGTTTTCAATTCTGAGTACAAAACATTAGAAACACAGAGCTTACTGAGGCTTGGAACCATTTATGCTGTTTGCATTCTTATTGTAACCAATGTTTTGTTCGGAAATTAATTTCTTAACCAACTGAAACCCAAATACCAGAAAGTGTTTTATTTTAGGTTCATAATGGTGGCAAAGCAGAAGATCGGGGCATGAAACCAGAACAGCTTCATTTTGATACTATGCATAACAGAATCCATTAAGTGAGTCTCAAGAGTCAGGCTCAAGGACATCTTGATTAAGAATTAAATTACACGTATGATTTACTAAATTTGTGCTTGGGGAAAGAAGGATTTTGATGCTGATGTGACTGGTAAACTACACATTTCCTCAGCAACATGTTAAAGTTAATGGGAATAGCAAAATGGGAAATGCAAAATACTTCACAAATCTTAGGAAATAACTTGCCTTTAAAACTAAGCCACAGAACAAAAAATCTGTGTCAGTAGCTTCCTTACTGAAGTAACCCCAAGGGGAAAATAAAGCTGACCCCCACTCAGCTCAGATGGAACTTTCTTCTGCTGTGAAGGAAGATGTAGTCAGAGTAGCTGTGGAGTCAGCTCCTTGTCTGATTTTGTATGATAATTTTATTTGACTGTTTTAAAACACTTAAATGTAGAACAACTTGAAATCTTTTTTTCCAGTGATCCCTTTTAAAGTTTTTATTAGGCTAATTTAAATTGCTTTTGCATTTCTTTCAAAATTGCTTGAACTTATATTTGTAATATCTTGTTCTTTGTGGGTGAATTTGGCATGGTGGGATCCTTAACCATGTTTAGGGTTCCAAGATGCAGCTGCATACAAACACACTACTGCAAGGTTTGGAAAGAGAAGTAATACAGCTGTTGCAATCTCACATGGATGCAGGGAAGCGAGGAATTGTGTGATACAAGTTCCTGTGCTGCAGAGTCAGAACTCTTGGTTCAAGATCTTGTCTGTCTTTCCACTGCTCTGTCTGTCTGAACCGTGTGTGGCTCATGGTGTTTAGCCAGCATGGATATAACAGCATTGCTGCCTCATGGGATACAAACTAATGTGTGGGACATCAATAAAATCCACATCATACCAGGCAACAGTGCGTTTGTCCAGCCCAACATGAGAAGTCTTTGCTCTGACATTGTTTGGCTGTCTAAACGTTGGCAAGTTAGACCGGGGTTTTTTGCAAGCCCCATTTGTTGGGTATTTCTCTTACATGGATGCAGTTATTTAGGAATTCAGTGTATGTGAGTAGAAGGAAGAAGATGGGAATTGTCAGAGTCAAGTTTCTGAGATTACATCAGTTACTGTTACCCAGTAGAGGTTTTTTGCTTGCAGCTCCAAGGGGTCCTGCAATTGCCAGGAGTTGAGAAAATGGGTAACTGTTGCTTCCATTCTGTCCATCTGCTGTATTTCATTGGGATAAACAATTCTTCTGTTTTTCTAAAACCTTTCACTGACAGTCACTGCATCTTTCGAGCTTTTGACCAAGAGCAACAGAGCTTTGAAAGCGGAACATTTTTCATAGTGGGGAAAAAGGGCTTGATTTACCTCCAGCCTGTGCTTGGGCTCCCTCACCTGCAGACCCAGGATTCATTAAGGAGAGAACAATCAATCTCATCACAAGAGGAGAGAAACATGAAAGGCTGCTTTTTTCTAATATGCAACAAAGCGCATAATTAAAATAAATAAAGTAACATTAACCATAAGTTCTTGCTGGTATTGTTTTTGAAGCCATGAATGGATTTTTGAGTATCTAAGATCTAATCTGCTTGTATTTCATGAAGATGTTACCTACAAACCATAAGAGAAATTGTTACTTAAACTAGAAATTGGAACAAAGAACCAGCTGGAAAACACCCCCATTTTGTGATGGTGTTGGGCTGGGGGGCCATTAAGTTGGAATGCTCTTCAAAGCAGTGTGTGGCTAACTAATCTCAGCAGGAATGGCTTGGAAGTCACTAGCATTATTTACTGGCAATGCAATGGTTGGGGGCTTTGTCAAATAGGGCAACAGACCAGAACATTACACTGGGAGCAGAGGTTGGTCTTATGGGCTGAAATAATAGACTGTTGAATATATTAGTAAAAAACTCACATGAATCATAAAGGCGTAGTAATAAGGATTTAATTTTTAAGGTGGGGTTTGTAATTTTGAAGTATCTGAAGAAGAACATCAGAGCAATTCTACCATACAGCAAAACATTGATGGTATAGTCATGGTGTTTATTCTGCTGTTGTGAGGAGTAGGAAAGAGACTGTGTCTGGAATCCTGGGCCCATATCAGGTCACCTGTATTCAAAATAGGAGCAACTTGAGGAAATACAGAGGAGTTCCAAATTGAAGCTGTAAGGTCGGGCTTGTTCTGCTCTGCAGAATGAGCACTGTACGGTTGTGTCTGTGATGTACCTGGAGAAAAGGCTGAAGAAGGGGGGAATACTTTGGAAATGCTTCATTTAGGAAAAAGCTTCGAGCCTCTAAGGTAGTTTGTAGTAGAATTTTGAAAGTTTGCTGGTAGAGTCAGTGGCAATGTACATATGTTCTTTTAACATATGTGTGATGTATAGGAAACTGTAAGGTACAGTTATGTTTTTCCATGTCTGATAGATCTCAGTGACCAAGGAGAACGCTCTTCCTCCTTCTATATTAACAAATTGACGTGTGCCTGGTCTCGTGGAGATTTGCTCTGAATGGGCATGTCTGTGCATGTACAACTGCAAGGATGTTGTGTTTTGGTTTTCTTTTTTTCCCCCCAGGTGTAAATATTTTAATTTCAGGGCTTAAAGTCAGTTGCAAGTATGATCCTACAGGTATTTGGAATATTTCATGTTTAAGCCATGGCTATAATAAAATTTCTTCTTAATTCTGCTCCACAGCATTTGATACTGAGACACAGCAGTTGTAGTAAACAGCAGCTAAAGAACAATAATAAGGACTCAGAGTGCTTTCAATAAACCTGTGTTGCAATGAACAAATTAACTCTTATGGAAAAAGACAATATTGTCCTTGAGGGAATGTGCTGACACAGAGATAACACTTAGTAGTTCAGTAGCCTTTGATTTGGAGGAAACTCTGAAATATGAGTTTGGTTCGGTACCATTTGTGTCTGGTGTGTCAGACAGAATAACACAAAAAAGTCATCCCCTTATAAAACAACAACAAAAAATCCAGCAAAGGAAAATGTACACAAGAAAACCAGAAGAAAGCCTGAGCAAAATTTCTTTCTGGTGCTTGCCTCGGCTGTAGTTAGTGCATGAGGGCGGAACTGTTTGCAGCGGTCAACCAGGAGTGCACCTGTCCATCCTGGATGGATCATGCAGCAAGCGGGAGCCTCAGTCACCTTCAGTTTCACTGCTTATTTTAAAATACCAAACGTATTTCCTTGTGAAAATGTCATCCAGAGGAAAGAGAGCCCTTGCTGCTCACCAAAGACACTCTCCAGAGCAGGAGGGGTTACACTTGGCGCAGAACCAGGAGCTGGAGCTGTGCTTATTGTGCTAGCAGAAGCAAAAGCATTCAAGGATTGTTTCTTGTTCTTTCCTTTTTTGTTTTTTTTTTTGTTTATCATATGAAAAGTGTAACATTTGCAAGTTGTGATAGAGCACAACCTTGTGGTTTTGATTTCTGACTCTGTTTGGTATAGGAACGTTTTTGGAGACCTTAGAATTCCTGGTGGATTGGGAGTTTTTCCTCAGGTTTAAAAAAAGTAGTATATAGATTTTTCAGTATGAGTGTTTGGGTACTAACAGTGTTGATGTTCCCCCTTCATAAGCCCCTGAAATTACTACTTTTAGAAGTATTTAACTTATTGGGATGAAAATGGTAGGTAGGGAGATGGTGGTAAGGGATTTTGTCAGTACTAGCTGCACTGCAGCCCTTGGCTCCCTTTGGTAGGTGGCTTACTTGTGTAAATCTCCATTTACGAAGTCCTTTAGCTGAAGAACTAAAGAATTTTGGATCCATAGATTCTGGGGTTCTGTCTTCATGATTTACAGTTGTTTGTGTTGGATTGTGGCATCAGATGAAGGGTGTTTGTGCTGCATTTGTTGTGTCTCACAGGGCCAGCAGGATGGCTTCTGGGCAGTCCCTGGCTTGCACAGCCTGTGGCTCTTCCGCCTTGGTGGGTAGAGAAGAGGCTTCATTTGCAGGGTCTGTTTAGCATTGTCCATGAATGCTAAATCCTGTCCTTAAACAGACAAGAGGAGAAAGGGAGAAAAGAAGGAAATAAAAGGGCAAGCAACTCACATTTGTCCTGCACCATCTTCTGGTTTGCTTTTTGTTTTTTTCCCAAAGCCCATAACTTGAGGTCATTTTGGGATTAATTGAAGCTAATGTCTTCACTTCAAAGCAGCATGAGTTCAAGCCATATGTACATGCATAGCAATTATAGACTTGGCAAGGTAATATGGATTGGCTTTTACAGCAGTAGCTTTCTCCTTGTGCTGTTTCACTTGTTCAGGCCTTTGATGTGCTTCAGAGCACAACTGGTGGGCCTGTGCTTAAACAAAGGAGCATTTTAGCACTTTATTCTGCAGAGACTGACTGTAGTGCTATAGTTAATATTTTTAACTGTCTGTAAAATTGGAGAGATTATGAATCTGTAGTATGACTGGCTACAGGAGAATTCTGTGGATAATGAAAATGACTGCAGGGGGCAAATTGAAAGACTTCTCTTATATATTGTATAGCATCAGTATTCCTTTAGTGCTAACAAAGATGAGGCCAATTTAGTATAAATCTTCAAAGCAACATGTATGAATTTATCTGTCCAGTGCTCATTAGAGTTAATGAGAATCATGTGGCTGGAACTTTGCAAGTGCTTTGAAAGTGCTCCTTTTATGGTTACATTATAGACCCCCGCGTCAGCTGTTTTGCTGTTATTTTTCTATTGCTCCATTTGTTTTCTTGACATTGAAAAAATCAAAACCCTAAACTAATTAAAAACTGCATCACCCCCTCCAGTGCTGAAATAGAGCAAAATACCCATTTTTAAAAGTAAATAAAATATTTCTTACATATAAATCAATTTGAGACACAACATGGATCTCTCCTGGTTTAAATCCCAGTAGTATAAATCCTGATGCTTGTTGCATGCTAATTAAAGTGAGCTTAACTGCAAAGTCAAAATGTTGGCCCCCACATTCATGTTTCAGTTTTGATCTCACCATGCTGTTAGTCACCATGTGTGGTACATCATCTGCATTTCTTCTCGGATATCCTAAAGGGGATAGAACCGTTAGGGAATCTCTAGGGAAGGAGAAAGATGTAATGAAAACATGAAGTTATAAGGTAGGTAATGAGCATAAAATTGCATCTACACAGATGAAAGAGTAAATTGATGGAAGTTTGGCTTAACTAATTTTTCAGTTGTTATCCTATTAAAATATATGAATAGGTCTATATTTTATTATGGAAATGAGGATTTTGAGGATTCCCCCCCCCCATTTGAAAATGGGATAAATTAGAGAAAATTTTATAAAATCATTTGAAGCACATAAATCATAAAAGACTTTCAGTCTTTTTAGGTGAAATACTCTGGGTTTTAGGTGAAGAAGATGCCTTGGTTTAGGCTAGCAAGGAAATGGTCAGTGATCTGTGCCCAGTAAATGGTTTGAATGTGATGGTAAGTGCCTTTGTTTTCTCCTACAGCCTTGTTTGGTGGGAGCTATGAGAAAAATACCCTACAAGTCCTTCTTCTTGAACACAAAACACCCTTCTGAGTTTCTTCTGGTGGTGCTGTGACTGTTAGGCATTGTGGTTTGTTTTCTTTTTGATCAAAAATGTGAGTCAGGATTTGCATTCCTTTCTTGCTTTCAACCCAGGCTTAACTTAGGTTGTGTAGGAGTCTGGGTTTTAAATTTTGTATTGGGTTTGTGTGGCATGGTTTTGGTATTGGGGGACTACAGGGGTGACTTTCTCTGAGAAGCTGCTGGAAGATTCCCTCATATTCAGCAGAGCCAACTCCAGCCAGCTCCAGGATGGACCCGCCACAAGGGAGCAGAGACCTACCTGCAGCCCCCGGAAGAGCCCACGATGGAACTGGGGCAGTGTGAAAAATCCTCCCACTGAGGAGAAGGTTGCAGCAGAGACAATGTGTGATGAACTGACCACCGCCCCCATTCCTCTACGCCACTGAGGGGAGGAAGGAGAGAAAACTGGGACTAAAGTTAAGCCTGGGAAGAAAGGAGAGATGGGAGAAGGTGTTTTAAGGTTGCATTTTACTTCTCATTGTCCTACTATAATTTGATTTGCAATAAATGAATTTCCCCATGTCGAGTCTGTTTGCCTGTGACAGTATGGGGTGAGTGATTTCTACCTGTCCTTATCTCCACTGATGAGCCTTTAATTATATTTTCTTTCCCCTGCCCAGGTGAGGAGAGGAGTGACAGAGCAGATTTGGTGGATGCTTGGCCCCAGCCAGGGTCAACCCACTACATTTTGAAAAAAATTTTACCTGGAGATTGTTTACTGCAAGTGATAGGGCAGATCAGGGTATTCTTGTCCTTTGCTTCATTTCTGAACCTTTAAGTGCAGGTGGTTTGAGAGAAATGCCTGATACAGTCAGGGTCAGCAAACTGGGAAGCTTCTGTACCACTGTCCCCAGTAAAGACGCAGTGTTCAGTCATCGTTGTGGCAGGTCTGGCAAAAGACCAAATGCAGCATTGGACTGTGGCCTCAGGACACCTCAGCTCAGTTGGCAATGCCTCTTGCAGGACAGAGCTCTCTGCCATCCATGTTATTCTTGCGGTCAAGGCATTTTTGTTTGCTTTCTTAATCTGAAGCAAGTTTCAGGCCATGATGTAGGAATGAGCCTTGCAAGAGACCCAGAGTTGGAGAATGTTTGCCCCACTGTACAAAAACCTTGAGGATTCATGCAGGCTCTAATCCCCACTACACAGAAGGATCCATGCTTTTGAGACTCTCCAGAGGGGCAGGAAAAAAGCAGAGCTGGGTATTTCAGACTGTTATTTTTTTTTCATCTGACAGTTCTTTATAGGAAACCAGATTTTTCAACAGAAGTTAAAGAGGAAAAGAGAAGGTGGGAGAGCTCCACACTGGGACGGCTGGCATGTAAGGTTCAGTGGTGTCATAGGTTGACCACTACAAGTGGTTTGCTGGGAGCTTGTGTCTTTGACTTGCTGATTAAACTGCTGTGGCAGTAGCAGGATGCTCGTGTAGGGTTTGGTGAGTATGGTAAGGGGGTGGTTGTTCAGAGTGGTCATTGTGGAGGGAAGGAAAACATTGTGAAGCCCTGAGTGTGCACTGCTGAGCAGGTGTCAGCTGCAAGGACATGCTGCCAGAAAAAAGGCTGGCACCAAGCTCTACCCTAGGAAACCTGCTCTGGGGTACCAGCTTTCCATTTGCTGTTGCCAGAGGAAGGGAAATGAGAGAAACGGACTATAACAGAAAAAAAATCTGATTTATTTTAAAAATATAATACTGGGGAGTTGCTATTAATAAATGTATTTACCACTTTTGCTTGAAGGTAAAATTGTGACATATGAGAGA
This sequence comes from Mystacornis crossleyi, assembly GCA_013400655.1. NCBI lineage: Eukaryota > Metazoa > Chordata > Aves > Passeriformes > Timaliidae > Mystacornis > Mystacornis crossleyi. The sequence goes on from VYZQ01038667.1 coordinate 36,675, forward strand.
GAAGGAGGGTCACTGCAGGAAAAAGGCACACTAAACACAGCACTGCAGTCACTGAGCTCGGTGTTTTGCCTGCAGTTACAAACTGTAGTAGCAGCCTGTGTGTAATGGGGCTGGTTCTATATTGTGATTAAACACTGAGGTCTTGACTGGGAAGAGCAAGTTGCCTTAGTCTACACAAGAGTAAGCATCTTACTAGGAGGCGTGAGAAACAAATCCCTTTGGAAAGACTCATTGGATCTCTCTTCCCTTGGAAAAAATACAGGAAAATTTTGCCCTGACTGTCAGATATGGTATTTAGGTTTTGTGGCAAATGTGGTGGTCTTATCTGAAACTCATACAAAGTGTATTATTTCTGGTGGGTTTCAGCTTACTCTGATGAGCAACCTAACTAGTGAAGAAGCCTCTAGGTCTGGAGGAGAATCTTGTGGCTGAAGGAAGTGACTTGTCTGAAGCATAAAGAATACAGCTGAATAGGGATCTTCTAGATGTCAGTAAAGAATCTTTGTAGAAAGATCAGATCAGCATGATAATGTGATAGTATTAATAATTTCAAGTGAAAAGTATTAAACCATGCAGTGAGCCCATCTTTTCAATATTAATGTTGGACATAGTGCCTCTTTAACTTAAAATTAATCTTTCTTGGGTAAAGCAATATTATAAATGATCCTTAGACCCTGGTCTGCATACATTTAATCACAGTTAATTTATGTATGTGAGAAGTTCACAAAGATCATGGTCTAAGTTAAATCTAAGGACATACCACCTGTGGGAGGGGAAGAATTTAAAGTAACATTTCTGCTGCTGTCCAAGACAAGCCATTTCTGCATCATGGTCCATAGAGCTGGGCTGGAGTCCAGCTCATGAACTGATTCAGGATTAAAGTGATGGCTCAGTTTGTGCAGGGCCATGCCTGAGACCCAGAAGGTCTCTGTGGTAGGACTGATACACCTTAGGAGAATAAAAAGAAGACTGAAGATTTTTCACGCATTCCTATTGTAACCTTTAGTTTGAAGTCAACCAGTAAAGTGGTTTCAAATTTAAAAAAAAAAAATCTATTTTGGTACTTTTTTTCCCCCCAGATGGCATTTCCACTCTTATAGTTCAATCCAAAATATTCTTGGTGGACATACCTGGCACATTTGAGCTGTGCAGTGTACTCCATAGTGTAGAAGGTTAAGCTTATTTTTGGTCAAAATTTACATTGACAGTGCTGTTCTAAAGTAAGATTGGGATTGTAGATAATGAGTGACACATACTGGATTTGTAAAGAGTGCATTTATGTAGCCAGGACCAAATCAAAGCAAGATTCCCTCACCCCTCTCAGATTCTGTGTGACACATGGAGCCATGGAAAAGGAGAGTTAAGATGTGATCCACCCCATAACCCTCCTGAAAAAGTTAGGCTGAATGATAAATTTTTAAAATTTAATGTAGTTACTGCTAGAGGTCTTTGCACTTTTATCAAAGCAAATTAAATGGCTAATGAAATCCCTTGACCCCTGTAGTCTGTGCCAGCATGTCCTGATTTTCAGGCTTGTTTTTGCTGACTTGCTGCCATCGGTACACGGGAAGCACATGGCCCAGTGTTTTGTGACCCTGTGAGCTCTGTCCTGTCACAGATTGTTGTGGTTTGACGCTGGCCCAACGCCAGGCACCCACGAGAGCCATTCGCTCACTCACCCCTGCCACAGCAGGGCAGAGGAGGGAAAAGGAAAAAAAAAAGTTAACAATAGCTTCATGAGTAAGATAAGGACCAGGAGAAATACACAGAAACCAGACAGGGACCTTTGCTGGATTTTTTAAACTATC
>VYZQ01038667.1:38624-52248 GCA_013400655.1 Mystacornis crossleyi
GCCAGCAGCATGTCCATCTTCAGAGCCATCAGCCATTGGCTCTGCTGGACATGGTGGGAAGCTCCCAGAAACTTCTCATAGGAGCCATCTTTGCAGCCCCCTTCCACCAAAAACCAGGCCATGCCAGACCAATACAGAGATGTTAAGAAACTGCTTACAAAAGCAGAATTCAGATTCTCACTCTGATTCACTGTCTGGATATGTCAACAGAATGAAAAAAGTTAAGAGAACTCAAATCTGCTCCAAACTGAGATAAGAATATTGTACTAACAGACACTTTAGTTTTTTAAAATTTATTTATTTATTTAAAGCTAAAAGCGAATTATTATTTTCCATGGAAAGCCCCTCTCTCTCATACCTTACTTGTAATATTGTTGTGGTCTTGGTATTAAGTTTGTCATAAGCGATGTTGAGGAAAATTTTGTTGTGACTTTGTCTTCATGTAAACCAAACAAAAGACATCCAGCTTGAAAAGGATGACTATGGTCACCTGGTTTAAAGACAATTATTAATAAAGGGGAGAAAACTGGAAATGAATGAAGCAGTAACTGCAAAAGCATTGAAAAGGTTAGACTAATATTTTTCATCAAAACTTGAACTTCATATTTTGTTCATTAAATATCTCTTTTAAGGATGCCACCTTAAAGCTAGGAGAAGTCAAACTTAACAAGAAGTTTTAAAATATTTAAAGAAGATTTGAAAAAGGACAGCACTCATGTTTTGAATTCCTGGGCTAAGGGGTCCGGATGGAGTCCCGTTAAGGTTTAGAGTGGGAAGTTTTCTCCCTTTAGTATTTTGATAAGAGATAATTGGTTTTAAAATGGTTGCAATGTGCCTCTTAAATCACATACGTTCTGATTTTGCTTCCCTGTTCTTTTTCATGGTGCATTATATATTTGCATGAGACCAGAACCTTAGAGGCAAGGAATGTGAGCTCAAGCTGGAGCTTGATTTAAAACCCAAGCTTAAATATTTTAATTGAAGTCAGCTAACATATAGCTTCCCATCCCAGGGCAGAATGTTGGCTTTTCAAAAATGATAAATATGTTCACAGACTCTAAATTTAAGAGAACTCCGTACACTGGTAGTTTGGTTTGTGGTGACAGCCACTGGCCTACACAAAGCCCCCGTTCTCATCGGCATAGAATGTATTCTGGTTACATTTTTTTCTTCTGGGGTGATTTTTATTTTGAGTTCAAAGGAAGTAGACCAAAGCTGGCTGGTGGCCTCCATTTATCCAAAAAGGGCTTTTTTGCTTTGAAGAAAATATGGATAAACGAAATATCATAGTTTAGGCTTTCATATTAGCCTACTTTATTACTTAAAATAGATGTTTTTGAAGTAAAATAAAAAGATATTATATACCAAATGTTATAGAAACATGTTCTTTTAAAATTAAGTTAAACTGGAAATGACATTTCTTCTAATATTAATGTAGCGGAGAGTTAAGGTATAAAAGGAGTCGGTCATGCTAATGCTGACAGTTTCAGACCACTCATTTCTAGAATTAGACTGAGCAAAAATATTACTCCAAATTCACATTTGATTAATAAATTCCTGTGACGTCAAAATTTAAAGATGAACACATCACAGATTCAGTCTTGCTGCCAGCTTTCTGACACCAGAGGACTCTGAAGGGCTATTGGGAAGTGTTGTGGTGACCCAGCCCACTGATAGGCTGTGGTCCATGAAAGTTAATCAGGGCATCCATTGGGTGGATTTCCCCGCCCAGGACAGTGGGTCCGAGGGCGGGTTGGAGGACAGTACTGAGGTGGAGGCTGCGCCCCCACTGGATGTCACTCTAGGATTGGGTCACCGCCCCCATTCCCAACGGTTCTGTGTCTGTTAAATGTTGTTTAATTACCTATTGGTTTCTCCCTGTTGCTCCCGCCCCCTGTTTCCCCCGTTGGCTATGGTTTCTACATCCCCAGTTTATGTCACCCTAATGTTTATGTATATACCCTATTCCCTATTCAATTAGTTGCCCGAAAGTTCTGTTCAGTTAAACCCCCCATTGGTTGTTTTAAACTGAACCCTCCCCTGAGGCCTTATGATTTGTTAGCTGTCACCTCATGTCATTTCCCCATTGCTTTGCCCACTTTGTACCTCCCTTCTCCCCCCCTCCTCCTCCCCCNGGTCCGAGGGCGGGTTGGAGGACAGTACTGAGGTGGAGGCTGCGCCCCCACTGGATGTCACTCTAGGATTGGGTCACCGCCCCCATTCCCAACGGTTCTGTGTCTGTTAAATGTTGTTTAATTACCTATTGGTTTCTCCCTGTTGCTCCCGCCCCCTGTTTCCCCCGTTGGCTATGGTTTCTACATCCCCAGTTTATGTCACCCTAATGTTTATGTATATACCCTATTCCCTATTCAATTAGTTGCCCGAAAGTTCTGTTCAGTTAAACCCCCCATTGGTTGTTTTAAACTGAACCCTCCCCTGAGGCCTTATGATTTGTTAGCTGTCACCTCATGTCATTTCCCCATTGCTTTGCCCACTTTGTACCTCCCTTCTCCCCCCCTCCTCCTCCCCCAATAAGTTATTTTTTGCTCTTTGTAGCCTTCCTCTCTTGGCGCTAAGTTCTCCCGGCCCCTGGGTTGGGGAATAAAGACTGGTTAGCTGCTACATTGAGTTCCCCTGTCCTCCTTCGCCTCTGCAGCTCGCTACTCCGTAACATCAGACTGCTGCCAGCCCCACGCAGGAGCCTTAAGCAACCCTAAGGATCTGTCTGCCAAGCTGTGGCTTGTCTGCGACTGGGACGCCTCAGCAAGACGCCTGCTTGGCTTCTGGGCGGCCAACAGTCAGCATCAGGGAAGCTGGAATGTTTATTGGTAAACAATAAAATGAGCACATCAAGTTGGCTGTACCCTTTGCTGCAGGTTTTCTGCAGTGCATCACAAATGCTTCCTACTAGTGCTGGTATTTCTGTCTACTAACCTGCCCCCATGTATCCAGGAATCTTCAGGTTTGGTTGACCATGCTCTGCAAAGAGACATCAGGAAGCATTTTCCCTGGTTTTAGACTTTTTCAGGGAAGAATGATTGAATACTGTGGATTTTTATTAGTTCACCTAACCATATTTACTCGGTATTTCCATCTTGCAAAGCCAGCCCCAAACACACAGGAAGTGGAAGAGGGTGAGCAGCAGGTCTTCTCTCACCTCAGAATCACAGAACATGCTGAGTTGAAAGGGACGCACAAGGATCATTGAGTCCAACTCCTGGCCCTGCAAAGCACCATCCCCAAGAGTCACACTCTGTGCCCGAGTACTGGCCAAATGCTTCTTGAACTCTGTCAGGCTTGGTGCTGCAACCACTGCCCTGGACAGCCTGTCCCAGTACCCAACCACCCTCTGGGGCAAGAACCTGTTTCTAACATCCAACCTAAACCTGCCCTGGCACAACTTCAGGCCGTTCCCATGGGTCCTGTCACTGGTCACACAGAGCAGAGATCAGTGTCTGCCCTTGCTCTTCCCCTCACAAGGGAGTTGTAACGGGGATGAGTCTCCCCTCAATCTCCTCTTCTCCAGCTGAGCAGACCAAATGCCCTCAGCAGCTCCTCACATGGCTCCTGCTCAAGGCCCTTCACTGTCCTCATGGCCTCCTTTGGATGCTCTCTAATAGTTTAATATATTTCTTACACTGTGGTGCCCAAACCTGCCAACAATACTCAAGGTGCGGCTGCCCCAGCCCAGAGCAGAGTAGGACAATCTCGTCCCTGGCCCGACTGGTGCTGCTGGGCCTGGTGCCCCCAGGACAGGGATGTCCCCCCTGGCTCCACAGCACTGCTGACTCAGATCCTACTGGCCATCAACCAGGACCCCCAGGTCCCTTTCTGTGGTCCTGCTTTTCAGCATCTCCTTCCCCACTCTGTTCAACACCCAGGGCTGCCCCATCCCAGGTGCGGAATCTGGCACTTTCCGTTGTTGAACTTCATATGGTTGATTAACTCATACTGATTAGATTGGCTGCAAGATATGTATAGGACCAGAGAAAGCTTTGGTAACCCTTTTGGGCAAAGGAGTCCTTCAGGGCTGTAATTAAAAAAAAGTTATCTAACCTGGAAGCACAAGTCCTGATGTTCAATGGGAGTTGAGCTCCCTACCTTCTTCAATTTTTTGAGTATTTCCCTATCTCCCGTTTTCCCAGATACCCATAGGAGAGGTATCATAGTGTTGCTGTAGGTTGGATCAGCAGAGCAGAGGATAATCTTATTAGTGTTTCCATTTCCAAAATAGAAGCTCTTTTAGCTGAGTACAAGGATGTAAGACATTGAAGGGCTGGAGTGTGTCCAGAGAAGGGAACGGAGCTGGGGTAAGGTCTGGAGCACAAGTCTGATGGAGGAGTGGCTGAGGGAGCTGGGAAAGGGGCTCAGGGAGTGAGGGACAGCCTAGAGAAAAGGAGGCTTAGGGGCGACCTTCCGGCTCTGCACAACTCTCTGACAGGAGGGGCCAGCCAGGGGGGTTGGGCTCTGCTCTCTGGGAACAAGTGATAGATATTAGAGGAAATGGCCTCAAGTTGCACCAGGGCAGGTTTTGATTGGATATTAGGGAAAATTTCTTCACTGCAAGAATTGTGCAGCCCTGGCAGACTGCCCAGGACAGTGGTGGAGTCACTGTCCCTGGAAGTTTTAAAAAAACACATAAGTGTGGCACTTGTGGCATAGGTTAGTGGTGGGCCTGGCTATGCTGGATTACTGGTTGGACTCAATGATCTTAAAGGCCTTTTCCAACCTAAACAACTTTATGATACTATGATTCTATATACAGAATATAGACAGGTATTCTATATATTCTATATACAGAGTAGGACTGGAAACTGTTAGACCCTGAGGTCTTGGGAGTCAAAGGAGCCCCAAAGATAAACCCATAAATGACCAAAATCTTTATAGTATGGTTTCTCCCCAATGGTTGCTGTCAGAGTTAATTCTAAAACTGATCTTGGAGTTTGTTAAGTAAATCTTCAGTTCGTTCAGTTGTTGGAAATCCCAACTCTTGGAGCTTGTTCAGTAACTGCATTTTATAGACTAATCTTGACCACTTGATTATTTAATGAAGATTTTTCATCTAGAGTACTGAAGATTACTCTGCTTGAAAATGGCTAAGAACTGCAGAGAACTATCTTTCCATTTATAAGTACATACTAAATATTTCCTGCATACTCTCTGTGCTTTCTGCTATGGCAGGATTTTGTGGCTTCTCTGATCACCTCTGCAGTAGCCAAGAACCATCAGTCTCACACTGTGCAGACCTTGGAGGAAAGGGCCCTTGTCCCAAAGAATTTAAACTCTCTGAAAAATTGTGCTGAAAGAGAAAAGTGGTGTTAATTTCAAGCTCCATTAGAAGAAAAAAAAGACTGATATTTATATCCATTCTCTGTGCTGTTGTTTGGATCCCTTGATATTTTTAGTGTGGTGCTTGAATATTGGAATGAAGAGTGCTTTTGAGGTCAAAGAGAAAATGAGGAGTGAGGTCTTGTTAAATAAATGTTGACAGGAATCCCACATTAAACTCTTAGGAAAAAAAGAGTTCTATTGCTGTCCTGCCAACAGTGCACTCGAGAGGTGCTCCTCCCTCCTCTGGCCACTGTATGATCAAAATGTGTAGGTTCTGGCAATCCCGTTATACTGACAGGCATCTTATGTGGTTCTTCCTGCTGCTGCCCCAAGCACAAGCGTGGATGGAGCAGGGGAGAAGAAGGGTCTGGTCCGAAGGAATGGGAGTAATGGGGCAGGCAGAGTAGCTGTTGGTGCTGTTGAACCAGCAGCCTGAAGGAGAAGTGCTGCCTCTTGGATAAATCCACTCAGAGAGCTTATCCAGTGCAGAGCTGGCTGCTCTGCCTTGGCTCTGGTTTGGGGAACTCGATCCGCATCCATGGTGTCCCAGAGCTGCTGCTTTAACGCTTCTGGCAGTAAAGGGTTGGGGGTCCTGACAACACAGTTCATTTTTTAGAGGAAGTTTTTTTTCTGTAATGCTTGCCTCCATCAGCTTGGTTTCCATTTGGTTTATGTTTAATGCAGTTTTGATTCCCATTCTAGCAGTTTTCCAAATTATGTCAGGAGTGAGCTAACAAGGAATATTTAAGAACAGTGATAAGATGGTTTCTGTCGCGGGGTGCGTTTACACCCGGAGCTGTTCCTCCGGTGACCCGGCTCCCTGTCCCCGCCGGCACCAGGATGGGTACAACTTAGTNTGCTACTTTGTGCTGTTTAGAAAAGTAGCTGTGCAATGAGGAATTGAACTGTTCCTGATGACAGTCTATTAGTTTAAATACAAATGTCATATGTCTGTGCTAATTATCCAAGCTGTAATCCAAATGAATGGCGTTTTGCACCAGGACCATCCAACCTCTGTTCTTAACTGTTGGAATCATGATGCCTGTTGGATGGCTAGGTTGCTGTTTCTAGCAGAGTGTGTAGAAACAGAGTATTTGGTTCCAGTGAAACTAGTATTTAACAAAACTGAAAGTTAATCTGATCCTTTTTGTAGTCAGTATTCATATAAATAATTTGGACAACTTTGTGCAAGGCCTGCTCTTTATTCTGCATTTACCCAGTGCCTACCCTAACATAATCCTGATCCATACCTTCCATCTCCTGTTCTAGTGCCTGACAGTGTTTAATCCTAGTGATGGGGCTGATACATTTCATAAGTATACAAGGCAGATCAAGCATTTAGAGCTGTTCCAGCGAACATCTGTGCTGGCATAGTTGTATCAGCTGACAGTAAATGAGGTGTTCCCCTGGCAAAATGCAAGTACTTGTTGAAACTGCACTGTGGAGAACAGCAAACCAGCCAAGTAAAACAAATGCAGGGAAAAGAAACAGTAGTTGTTGCTGTAGTGAAGATGTATCATACAGGTGTATACAAACTTACTTAGTGTTTCAAAATAATAGGTTTGAATGAATCTTTTTTCTTTCTTACATAGAAAAATGACAATGCAGTTATATAAAGCCAGTCTTTTCCAATGTAAGGGGGTTTATAAATGAAAGCGTATTTAACCATAAAATGATTTGCAACAGTGAGTGCTTAGGGTAATTTCCCTTTTGTGTCATAGGAAAGCAAAGACACAAATAAATACACACACTGACTAGGAATTTGTTCTGTCATGCTGCTAGACATGAGCATGGCCATCACAGTGATTTCTCTTCTGGAGTTCCACTCCATAAGCTATCACTACACAAAAGCCCATTTTGATTTTGGTAAGATCAAGGCTCCTACAAGATATTGACGTGGCAATGCTGTCTGGGCCCTGTGGGTTGCAGTTTGAGGTAAAATCAGAGCCAGATCCCTCACTGGCTCTTAAAACCTCTTCCAGCAGCGACTGTCTAAATGGGCAGTGTCTGCTCTCATCCCCTCTGCCACCCTGAGAAGTGAGGCCGTGGCATGGCAGGCCCTGATCATGGAATTTTTAGGTGTGTTAGGCCACAGGACTGGTCCCAAGGAGTGCTCTGAGGCTCTGAGGCAATAGCACCCCAGGTAGGAAATGGAGCTGAGGGCAACAGGGTGGAGGGTTTTGATGCTTACATGTGGTTCAGGTCCATGTTTTGGAAAGGTCCCCCACTAGGGATAGTTATGTGATGCTTACCTCACCCAGAAAATGTTTTTGGGTTTGTAGATGAAAAGCCTTTTATACAACTGATGTACTAGATTTTTTTCTGGGAAATCCTAACTAAACCATGAAATTTCACTTTTTCTCTGTTGCAAGCCTCAGTCTCTTGTGATTTGCTCAACAGGAATTTCCCTTGCTCCTCATGTAAAATAAGCATAATTTAAAGTCACTTTGTCTTTCTGTGTTTTACAGAACTCAGAAAGACATCTCACCATAGCAGTGTCATTGCAGCTGTGATTCAGAGATGTGTTTAAAGATGTAAGAATGGCAAATTTTGCATTTACACAGCTCTCAAATTTTGCAGTATATAGACAAATAGAGATAGCAGCTGTGTTTTCGGAGGAAGACGAGCTATAGAATTATTTTAAAGAAAATAATGTTAATAAATTCTTTATTTTTTCTTAATTATTTGGAAACTAGTATATTTGGTGGATCTAATTTGCCAGTAGAGAAATTTATATTCCTCTCTTTTTCTCTCTATGTTTTAACCTATCTGAGGATATTGTGTGACACAGCCATGATGGCACCAGGCATTATAGTCCTGTGTTAATAATGCGTGGATTAAAGCATCCCCCAGCAAGCTCTTAATGTGACGGATTTTATCAGTGTTGTGTGGTAAAAGGGTCCCCACATGGGCCTGGACACAGTAGACCAGAGCGTTTTGGGAAGTCTCTTGTTGTCAGTGATGTGATTTCTGGATTTTTGCAGGTTTTCTGGGCGCCTCTGGAGAAAGGGTGAACGGGGAGGCAGAGGTGGGCTGTGATCAGCAGCTTGAAACTGTTCTGTCCAAGGTTAGGACTACTGTGAGTGATGGAAGTCTGGCAAGAAAAGGGTGCCTGGGATGAACCAAACAGCGGAGCATGAGAAGCCCCAGGGGAGGTTCAGGGTGCTCATCAGATTGCCAGGGAGATCAAAATACTTAAAATCCTCTTGACGACGAAAGCATAAGTCTCAGCCTTAAAAATAGATACTTTTTATCGTGCATATGATACAAAATCTCTTGTGATATGGTATTCTTCTATTATACTTTAGCAGCTCTGAGGAGTCGTGGATTAGACCTGTATCACAACAGTAATTCACAAGAGGCTATGTTTTGTCTTGCTATGACATCAGCTACTATTGTTTTTGATCTGCAGTCTCTGAAAAGGGATGGTGCATCTTCTATGGGAGGTGTTGTGAGTGCAGATTAGTTAGACAAGTGCTGGAGTGAATGCATAAGTAGTGATTTTGCATAATGAGATATGTGAAATCCCAGTGGAGGTTGTTAAAACAGATAGACAGCCTGTGGTAAACAACAAGGAAGGTAGGCTTTGAAAACAGATGGCTTTGAAAACCTGGCAAATGACTGTTCCATACTTAAAAATCAGTTTTGTTAATGAAAAATATCTTATTTAAAAAAACCAAACCAAAACAAACAAGCAAAACTGAAAATGTTTAGGCTGCATATTTTCACAAACCTGAATGTGTTAATAAAGTTCTGTGGGGAACCATACATCATCTGTCTTTCCTGCCATACGTGCATGTGAGTGATGGGCTGCACAACTCACAATGTTTTGCAGCGATCCATCGGGCTGCCCCATGCAACTGCTTCTACCTGGTGGGTATGTTGCTGTTCATTATCACTTGGACTCTGTGTGTGTACTTTTCATTGGGAATTTAATCCTGCACTCAAAGGTCTAATTTGTCTTGAAAGACAGAGTCTATGAGTGAAATGGGAATATAGAGGAATATTTCTGCTAGTTGGAAAGGGCACAGAAAAACCCAATGCCATTTGAATTACTTCATTGCTAAGGTTATGGCTGGCCAGAAAATGAGATACTCTTTTAGAACTTTAAAATGTAGCTGTTTTCCACGTCTTTTATGCCATTGGCATGGGCAGTAGGAGGTGTAAGGCTGGGACCAACCTTCTCCTCCATGGTTGTTGTAGGCCCAGTGAGACACCGTCACTCTTGCTTGTCACCTGCCTGGGGATCACACTCTGTACTCTCCTGCAGGAGACCTGCAGCCTGAGTTGGGACAGTATTAGCTCCAAACAGAACAGTTCCTGCAGTATGCCGGAGGCCCAGCTTGGGGGCTGACTTGCGAGTGCTGACACTGTGAAAGACCTTCCCCATGGCCTGAGCCTGAACATGAGACCATTCCAGTAAAATAATGCTTTTTTTTCCTTCCAGTGCAAGTCCTAAAAGCTTCCCTTTTTCAGTGTAAGTTACTCTACAGCCTGTGGGTGAATCAACCCACATGTCATTTTCTTAGTTGTTTTGCTGGTTTCCTTAGAATAAAGGATGCCCAGGGCTCTGTGGACTTGATTGAAAGATAGTGCAAGTGGTCCAGCTCCCCTTTGGAAGGGATCTGAAATGCAAACAGGGGATTCCTCAGTCCCCAACTTTTGCTGGAAAAAAGATAAGTTCCTACGATTTGAGAATGAGAGATGGGTCATCCTGTGTTCTGAGAAAAATCAGGGACACACGTTCTTGTCAGACACTTGCCCATGCCCACTGAGGCTGCCTTGTCTGATCTTGTTTGTGCAGTGATAACTGTAACAGCAGAACCCCTGCTCCAGGGATGGCACCGTGTGCTGTTAAATCCTGGGGTCTGAGGGCAGGGAAAGACAGGTGCTGTCCTCTGCTCTGCTGCTTCCCAGCTCCTTAAAGACAGGTTGAAAATGGGATGGCACCTGGAAGATTGGCACAAACCATGTCTGGCATGTCTAGCACATGGCTTGTTCCAGTCTCCAGGACAGAGAGCCAAGAGATGCTCTAAGGGTGGGAAGTGTCCCTGTCCCCTTGGCCCTTTGGCTTGCAAGGCCAGTGCTGGGGACAAGCCCACTGAGACCAGTGTTGGCAGCGGAGCTGGGGCAGGCATGGAAGCATGGGCTCTGCTCGCATTTACGTTGGATGGGAAAAAGAGCTGTTTAGAAAGTAAAAGAAGAAAATTTTAGCCAGTTCGTCTTTCTCATAAATTAAACCAAGTGCTTGATGAATAGCTCATTTCTCAAGGTACCAAGTACAGCTGTTGAGAATTTTTGCCCTTATGTTGTTTTTAATCAAAGCCCGCTGATTATAGAAATGAATTTGTAGGCATGAGAAGGAAGTGGATTTTCTGCAGCAATTTCCTTTCTTGATTGATTTCAATATGCCCTGTTTTAACATTTAAAAATGATGATGTGGGCTTTGTTATTATTTAGCATTGTTATCAACATTTAAAGCTAGAAGTGTTGGTTTTTCTTGAAATAAAAATGAAATAACAAACCTGAATTTTTTCCCTTGAGAATTTTTTGATTCTTTGTCAGGATTTTGACTTTAAGCTGTGTCTGCAGATGGAGATCTTTGAGTGAGCAGCAGCTGAAGTCTGACAGCACAGGAAACTGATTTTGCTTTCTGCTTGGAGAGAAACATTTGCTATGGAGTGGCTGATCAGAGCAGAGAGTTTCTGGTGCTTCTGTGATAAGTTGTCTGGGTTCCCTCCTGTTGGTGTTTGTACCAACCATTAAGGCATTTCTAGAGCTCTTCCAGGCCCTGGACCACCCTCAGCATCATGTTTAAGAGCTTATCTGTGTCTTTTTCTTTTTTCCAAAGAGGCCTGCTCTTCATGAAGTAACACTGCCAAATACATTTTTCAAAAGCTTTTAAGGTAATGCACTGAAAACTTTCAAATTTTGAGTATTTTTGTACCTAAATAAGAGTTGAACTGTTCCGAGAAAATCTCACCCCAACTGTCTCAAGATATGTGATTTTCTGTGCTGCAACAAGATTGTTACAAATGTCTGTCCCAGATCTATGAAGTTCTTACAGAGTAATCAAGGAGGGACAGTGTCCTGTCATTCACAGGTTAACAGTCAGACATCCCTGAGCTGAAATATTCCTTTGATTTTTCAGCTGCAGGGTCCAGGATATTTCCTCTCTGACAGTTCACCAGCTCTGTGATGACGAAGACCAGGGTAGCATTTCCCAGCTCTGGGATTGCTGTTAGGAATCTTTATTGCACACGGGGGCAGTAGCACACCACAGAGCTGCTCCATGTGTGAGCACCGGCTGGGCTGATGGATGGCTGCGTGCCATACTCGGGGATATTTAGTGTTCCTTAGCTCGCGGTGGGTTTGACAGATATTGGCAAGAAATATTAACTTACATCCAAGTTTGTCTAAACTAATAAGTGATGAGCAAAGAGAAGTTTGTATTTGCTGGCTTAAAACAATCCATGAATCTTTATCCTGCAACATTTTTTCCCCCAGCTTTGACATGTGGCCCCTTTCATCTTTTAAATATTGCAGGTGCCACCAAAAGCCAAAAGTGGGAAGACTGCTCTTGAGAGCAACATAAAAGCATTCTTCTTGTGTTTGGAATCAGCACTTGTATTACATTGCCCTGTTTTGTCTATGCTCCTTTTTAAGCTCTTTTGAATATATTTTCTGTGACAGAGTTAGTGGAAAAGTTGCTCTAGTTTTTTAAGGGATAACCAAGTGCTTAAGTGCTTTGCTGGATTCAGGCCAGAGCTAGCATCTTTCAGAATAGAGCCGATGACAACTAATTTCATTCCAAAAATCTCAGTTTTCTTCACAAACTCCAGTAAACAAAGTCTCCTGATAGCCTGTGAGTCCTGGAGCAGCGGCAGTGTCCTGGCTTTCCAGATGGCAATGAGTGTGGTTAAATGGCTTGCTCAGGGGAGTTGGTAGATGAGTGAGGCTGGGCAGATGCAAAAGGCAGGCTCTGGAAAGGATTTTGCTGGCTGACTTTATTACATGTTTGTTATATTCATGCTGCTGCCTGGGTGGTATGACTGGGCCACAATTGCCCGAGTCTGTCTGTTCTGTGAGGTGTTTGCTAAAAGTGCATCCAGAGCTCCAGGGGAAGGTGGAGGGGCTATAGGTGCTCCCGAATGGGGGAATTTGAATGACACCACCTTGCTCCAGGAATGAGTGATCAGACTGCTGGGGGTGAGGAGTTGCAGAATGGTAGAACTGGTGCTTAGATCTGCCCAGTCACCCCTGAGTCTGGATGTGCGAAGGGAAATAATGGAAAAAAGAATAAAAGCCAGAAAATGAACAAACAAAACCACTGAGTAACACTTTTAAAATCTTTGTATTTACAAGTTATGTTAGCATTAGTAACTCTGGTCAGGAACTCACCTGAAGCAATTATGCAGGGACTTCCTAATAGTATTTCGTAATAACACAGGTAGTTACACAAAGATTATTTTAAAATTATACATTCTCTGTATTAATCATTGATTGTTATTGACTTGGTGACACATTGCTGTTGGTGAAATGAACTGTGATATAATTAGTAGCAAATAGTACCCATGCATGCTGTGATAATTATTTTTGTGTGAACCCAGTTCACTGGTAATATAAATAGCCGTATTAATCACAGCAAGTATCAATATTTATGCAGCATGCTTCTGTTTAAGTGCAGCTGTAGACAACAACGCTTGTACATGTACCAAAGCGAGGCATAAGACAGGTCAGTCCTTTCAGTCACACCATGACATGATGCCCATTCCGTGACAATTGCTCTGTGCTTAGAGCAAAGAGGATGGGACGTTACTCCAGGCTGCTTCTCTGCAGAAGCCCCCATGTCTTCAATAGCAAACTGAACTGCACACAGAGGACATAACTTTATATCTCTTCATTATTCCCTCCTCCCATTTCTAACCATACTGGCTGTTAGCACCTCTTGGCCTGTGACTTGAAGAGCACTGGGGCACAGTGGGTGTTTGAGAGGATCTGGGTAGGAACAAGAAACATGTTCTGCTCCATTTCTATGGAAATCTCTTGGAAGATTGTTGCAGTGCGGTTCTCTGCAAACCTCCCCTGAAGGCAGCCTTGGCCCCTGGAAGAATCAAGGAGATGATATTTTCATAGGTGTTTTCAGACTTTATTCCTCCAGCCACACACAGCTGGAGCCTGGCATGGACTCCCACAATGACTGCTCCCAGAATCATGTGAACACCCACCTAAGTACAGGTTTGCGCGCGGGCTACATTTAAAGTGACCAGTAGGGGACAGGATTTTGGGTACA
>VYZQ01038670.1:20995-32592 GCA_013400655.1 Mystacornis crossleyi
ATAAAGAATTACTTAATTTAGTTAATAATGTTTGAATCAAGTCATTCTTCATTTTCCATAAAACTAGAATAAACTAGAAGTAAATCAATTATTTTTTACAAGTACTAATGAATAAAGTAAATGTGTAATTTCCAATAAATTACATAGTTACTTGTGGTGTGAAAAATTGTGCACTCAAAACAAGTAAAAAAAAATGTGTCACTTTTATTTTTATAGTATGTCCTTTAGACGAGATATTAAAGCACTGTTTATTTTATCCCATGGTACTCTATAGAAAATTGTAGAATGATTTTCCCTCAGAGAAGCCATATAGTATTTCAACCCTGAAAAAAAAGAAATGCCTTGGAGAGAATCATTCAGGTACCTCGTATAAATTCTTCAGTAATAAGAAATACGTATTTATGCATTTCACATATAGCCTATATCTGTTGAGGAAATATGTTCTTGCCCTGTTAAAGGAGAGATTTGGGTTTTTTTTTTCAAAGTCTCTTTGCCACTTTTTAACTAAAATACAAACTTACATATAATCCTGCCTTCTTGGACAGTTTTCTTCTGTTTTGAAGTATGTGGTGAGACTTGAGTTTCTCTGGGCAATAGGGAGGACAGAAGAGTCATGAATGGAAAATGAGATTAAATACCCCTCATGGCATGCCATCCCTCCTTTTTTTCTCTCAAAGCTCAAGAAAATCTGTATGTGGAAATGACAAAGGAACTTCATATTTTCAACTATAAAAAGAGACAACTTAGAACAGTACAGTATTTATAAAAATGTAATTACTGTAAGCTGGAATCCCCCTTGGCATAACATACAGGCACTGCCTGCAAGTAATGCATCCTCTGATTGTGCTGCTACACTGGGGCAGAAGGGGAAAATAAAGAGATTCCCAAAATACATATCTCAGTAACCATAAATGAAGCAAATCCGCTTTAGCTTTGCTGTGACCTCCAGGAAGCAGAGCATGAAGTGCTTTGATTTATCACAAAATTGGAGCTTGCATCTAGAAATGTAAGTGTGGGATCATTTACTTAAAAGCTGTAGTCATCACCATAATCTTTAAGGAGCCAGATCCTGAGGCAAATTGCTGATGTGCTGATGTACTAAGGCCTAGAAAGCCAGTCAGACTTCCAGGCTGCTTTACAAATATGGCAATATCGACAGGCTGTAAATTGGTTTCTTTGTGCATTCTGCCCAGCCAGCTCTTAAGGAGAGCGTGATAATAGCCTAAGTCACCAAATGCATTTCACCAGGCCTCTGTGCAGATGTAACTCCTCAGGATAAAATAAACCAGCCATGCTAGTTTTGAAGACAAGGTGCTCTTACATAGTTGTGAAATAAACCACCACCCAGCACAATACAATCTTCTCCTCTGGGGTCGGCTTCGTCTACAAGACATGAAACCAGTACCTTCACAGGGGGCACTGGCTCCAGAGCAGGAGCAAACAGACAAGAACTTAGTGAGGAAATGTACTGACAACTACAATAATCCAGGTAAATCAGTGCCACACATTCAGATATGCATAGAGGAACAAAGATCTCTGCGACCTACAAGGTCTGTATCCTGCTGGGCCATGGAGGGGAACACAATCTTTGCCAGAATTTCTTGAGATGGAGGGTCCTTTTGGTCGGAGTGTTTTCGCTTCTGGTAGGAAGAAGTTAGAAAGTGACCCTTGTTTCAGCTCCACAGACCAATGACCCATCACCTTTTTCCAAGTACTCTACTGCATTCTGTGTTTACATAAACAGAGAACTGTTAGTAAAACATTAAGTAAATGCTGAAGAAGTGTTAACTTTTTACACTGACTATCTAGTGTCATCCTTTGAGTAATCTAAAGAGCAACAAACACAAAGCACACAGTGGAAGCAGGATAACAGAACTATAAAATAATTATTAAAATAAAATTGTTTACGTCTTTTTTTTTTCCCTCAGTAAGCTGATCCAGAACAGAATCTTCAAAAATAAACAATGTATGATCAGTATGTGCACGGATGTGTACTAAGAGTTCGTATAACAAGTGTTTCTTATTGTTAGCAATGCCTGGAGTACCTTATCTTCTCTGGTATGCTAATGACACGTGCTGATTTCCAAAGCAGTATCCAGTGTAGGCTAACTATTGGCAGATATGAACATATTTACATAGATGAACACAACTGTGTGTGGTAATATACTTGCAAATTTATCTTACAAATGTCATTTTCAGGCACGAAGACACAATAATCATTTTCTAGCTAGCTCTAATTAATTGCTACCCTAAAACACTGTAACAGGTTCCCATCAACATATCTGAAAGCATTTTAGAAAGAAATACCTGAATTTTTCAGTCGATGTATCTCTGCTATTCAGACTCCTTCTGAGATTTGTTTCCACAGCACAGACTATACCTAGAATGAGCTAGATTAGATTTTCTTTTTTAAATATCAGTGCTTTCCAAGTTTCCAGTAAATATTTTCTTTTAAATTTATTTTCCTGTGGGGAGAGAAAGGGAGCTGCAGGGCCATTTAAAATGTATTTTTGCAAAAAGTACAGCAAATTAAATCAAAATTGGGCCATTCCACTACTCAAAATTAGAAGAATGGCTTATATAACCTATATATATGGAAAAATATTATATCAACTGCTTAAAAATTAATTCAAAAATTCCAGTAACTTAGCAAGGAAGATCTGAACTAGCCAATTAGAAATGATGAGAACCATGATGCACCCAGTCCTGGGCAGAAAAAAGATGAGCCCTGGGTACTCAACACAATGATCCCAGCAACACCCCTCTGCCAATACAGTCCTCTGACCCCATGCTACAAAGCCATGCACTCTCTTGCATTCACTTTCTCTCAGTGAAAGGATTTTTCATTCATGACTACTCTTGCTTCCCAGTTTCAACAAGAAAACAGAGATTCAGTACTTTCCAGCCAGCCTCATGAAACCTATTGCTTATGCTGCATTCCTATATGATGAAAGTTTTGAGCTTGAACCCATTCAGACCAAGTCACCTTTTGGTTCACCTCAGTCAATTTTTCCTAAAGCTCAATCAAAGCAATTAAAACAGCTCTGGGCTATGTAGAAGAAACTCAGGCATCTAAAGCAACACACTGAAATCTGTTCCTGAAGTAATTAATGTCATATACTTATTTAATATGAGTGTTGCAGTGTTAAGAAATCCTTTTGCTATTTTTTCATAATACTGTATTAACCCAAAACATCCACTTTCAGTAACTATATTTTCAGAAGGTAATCCATAAATCTTGTTTTCTCTGTTTGTCACTTTATGTTCATGGAGCATAATGTTTTTAGCATGTTATTATTTTTTCTTGACTTAAAGATACAAAAACACATAAGTAGCATTTATATCAAGATTTGCGCAGATACAAATCGTGGTAGGAGAAAACATGACCAATATCAGTGGAACAGATTTAAACATTAGGAGGACATCTTGACACACAGTTAAGCTTAGCTTATGAGGGCTTATGAAATCTGACAGATCTGAATTGGGAAATTGAACAAAATTTCTAGTAGAATAAGGCCATTTTCTTGTGGAAATTGGCTTCATATATTTCTCACTTATTCCTTTTTAACTTGGTTTATTATTTTTTTAATGTGAAACATTTGGGGAGAAAAGAAAAATTTTTCCCTTATTATGGAGTTGGAAGACTTTGCAAATATTCCAATTTAAAAATTGTAATGAGTAATGCCAGAAAAAAATTACTTGACCACAATTTCAACATACTTTTTCACCATTAGAAGCACATATGACTTTGGCATCTGTACTTGGGAACTTGCTGGGGATATTTTGTGCAATTTGTGCAATTTTCTCAGAATATGTAGAACATTATGTAAAAAATCAGAAAACTATGATGTTCTATTAAAAACTAAATAAGGGCTCAGCCCACATATGTGTAGCATGGAAATTATGTGTGGAAGTAGATTTCAGGTTGAAAATGTGAGTGAATTCTCACTCTGACCATCCATATGGAATCTGAGCACCTCTGAATATGAGCAAATTGCATTTGTAGCCCTTGCACTGCTCAGGGCCATTAGCTGCACAAGGGTAGGAAAAGGAATCCTCTTAATTCTTCCTGTGAACCGGGAGCAGCATCTCACTTGTGCTTCTCTGCGCCCACTTCTGTCAATTTGGTGATCCAAATTGTCTGCTGATGGTGGTTGAGTGGTACCAGCAGGCTGAGGAAGCCGCTGTTCTTTCTGGGGAAATAACATCTAAAATGATGTGTTCAAGTCTGTCCCTAGTGCAAGAGAGATGGAGCTACCAGGAAGAGTCTAGAAAAGGGTCATGAAGATGATGCAGGGACTAGAATATCTCTCCTGTGAGGAGAGGCTGAAAGAGCTGGAACTGTTCAGCTTGGAGAAGAGAAGCTCAGAGGAATCTCACCAATGCACATAAAGACCTGAAGCACAGGTGCAAGGAGGAGGCATCCAGGCTCTTCAGGGGAGCCCAGTGACAGGACCAGAGGCAACAGGTACAAACAGAAACACAGGAGGCTCTGTCTCTGAAGGTGACTGACCACTGGCACACGCTGCCCAGAGAGGTTGCAGAGTCTCCATTCTTAGAGATATTCAAATGTAGTAATGCTTCTATTGTCTTTTGAGAGTGACAAAACCCTAATTGAGCTGATGGTTTGGACTGGATGGCATCCCTCCTCAGCAGTTCTGTGGTACTGTGAAATATGTCCCAAGCCAGGAGTATGGATATGTAACAAAAAACAAACATTGTAAGAACCTCTTCTGAATGCACCCAGGAGGCCATCAGGATATAACATGGGAGCCTTCATGACCTTACTTCGCCCTTCCCTGAAGACTTTTCCTTACAAGGTTATGTGCTCGTTCAGTGTTCCACTGAGTTCATATTTTTTAATGTTCTTAACAAATGGTCTTTTCATGCAGAAGATTTCCCTCCATTTTAGAAGGATGTCCCTTCCAAGTTCTCAGGCTCATTAATGCCCAGTATTCATAATTTCTCTTCCCAAAGTCAGCATTCTCCCTGAAGGCTGATTTATGGTGAGAGTGTTCTTCAAGTTCTGCTCTTCAGTGATTGAGATTCCATGGTTATGGAAAAAAAAAAGTCTTTTGAGAGTCTCAGGGCACTGATATCTTGCATCTCAGCAAATTGCCATGGGGTAGAGCATTCTGGTGTTATCTGTTAATACCACAAGGTGCAGCCTTATAGATTTTTATGTTAAGATGCAAAACAGCGGCACCCGGTGACTCCAGCTCCTTAAGGAGAAAGAATATTTTTGCATTGAGTCTGTTCCATTCCTGTATTCATCAAGTCACATTGCTGAGCAAGAAGAGATCAGTTAATTTTTTTGGCCCAGCTTGCTGCATAGCCATATTAATTGGAATTTTCCATGAAGGATTTATAGGGCACAGTTAAAATGAAATATACTTGCTAACACCTCTGCAGAGGAGATTATTATAGAAAATAGATGAGAAATAACTGGGTTCCCTTTAGAAAACAAATGTAAATGTATATTCTGCACATTGCAAACCAGATAACATACATTGTTCAGAGTATAAATTACACAGGGGAAAAAAAAAAAGGAGAAGGCAAGATCAAGATCTTAAATCTGAAAACTTCCAGTTGTCTTTTCCAGAAAAATAATAATGCAAAATATTTTTCTGCTCGTTTTATTCCCCCACAAACCAGCTACCTCTCAGCCACCGGGTGGTAAAGTTTCACTCTAAATAAAGCACTGATGGTATGGAAAAACAGCTGAAAAAAACCCCAAATGACAGTCAGTTCTGAGTGTCAATCTACACATTTAATGAGAAACTCTGCTCGATTTAATGAATCCTGGTGCTTCAGTCTACCATCATTTTAAGTAGAACCTGCATACACAACTATGTAGTGTCAATTTGGGGTGTATATTGTGGCAGTACAATATACCTCTGAAGCAGAACTTCATTTTCTGAACTATTAACCATATAAGCGATTGTTACTAATTTACTGTGAGAAACGTGTGTGAAAATGTATGTGCACTTGATTGGCTTGTTGAGACAGCTTGAAAATGTTTAATCAAGGCTGAATAATTCTGTGTCTACAGTAGCAGTTAGATTAAAAACAATCAAAAGAAAAAAAATAATACTATCACTTCACCAGTGTGTCAGGGGTGAAAGTCTGATTGGATTGTAGTTGAAGATAAACTAACTTCATTGTGAAATGAGCAGTTGAAATTTGGGTGTGGGAGGAGGGTCATTATTTGGAGCTTGACCTTTGATTCCTGAGTCTGATAAAACCTGAAAAGAAGGACCCTTCTTTGGAAAGTGTATTTTATGTGCATGAGGTGGGGGAAAGCGGGGGGTAGAGAAAGGAAAAAAAAAAAAAAAAAAGGAAAAACTCCTTGAAAGCTTCTATTTGACATCAGAACTACGTGGCTGATTACAATGTCGTGGTCAGGACGGTTCACTCATTGTAAGTATGCGCATATAATATACCCAGTAACAAACGCTGACATTTATCCATGCATTTATCAGCCAGAGGTGCCAGCGCAAACAAAATGCTCAGAGTATTTTAGGAATCCCTCTAAAAGCCTGCTCTTGAAATTCCGCACAGAGTTGCTGATTTTAACAATGGTCCTCGAGTGCTGGCTCTGAACACCAAACTCACGCTCATTACAGCCGCGAACAAGCCCAAACCTCATTGCCTCTCCCCACACTCCCTCGCACAATCCCATCCTCTCCCAGCTCTAGTGGACTGTAGCCCGGTTCCTCTCTGCGTGAGGCTGAGAATCGGCTCACGTAAATACAAGCTGGAGAATTTAGGTTGTGTCACGTAGCAAAAACAATGAGTGGAACAAATGAGCCGAGCAGCTCGCAGAGTTGGAAATCTCTAATTACCAGAGCCAGTCACAGGCAAACACCGAAGGAGGGGCGGACTATTTGCACCTAGTGCCACTCAACCAGGGTGACAATAAATTTGTGAAAGGTCAAAGAACTTTCCACATGTAAAACTTGCAGCGGGAGCGATGGGGGCCGTCCCCCAGCCGGGGCTGCCAGGGCTGTGGCGATGCTGCCACCTGCCGATGTCTCAGCCTGCTCTGAGCTCCTTCCTCGGGCTCTGCTCTGCTTTTACCTCCTTTTATAGATAACTTACACTGGATTCGCTCTCATCACCTGACAGAATTTCCAGTGACCCATTTTGATTACAAAACTTACTTAGGATCTACCTGGAGCAATCTGGCATCTTCTCTGCTGAGAGCCCACTGTCCTGCATGCAATTTCAATATCACTTGCTGGAAAGGCAAACATAATTATTAGTCAGCTAGTCCTTGCCTTTGTTAAACACAGCCTCCTTTTCTAAACAGAGCTTTCACTCATAGCATTTATATTGCTGTGGACTGTGGTACACTTCTTGCCAGCATGCCCTTTATTGCTTAGTTTTCAGACTGTGAAAAATGTTTTTCTTACAAAAACTTCCACATCCAGCTGTCTTGATGAAAGGCCCTGTAATGGTAATACGTCTTATTTATAAAATTTACACAAAGATGTATATAAATGCATACAAATGCATCCATAAAAATCCAGAGGGAAACAGGATCAATAAAAGCATTTTTTAAAAAGATAAATTTAATCTAATCATATTCGATAAATATGCTCCCTCTCTGAATTCCTCCAGCTACTTTTTTTTTTTTTTTTTGACAGTTCATCTAGATTAAGTTAAGAAATGCAGGGGGAGGAGGAACTTTGCAACAGCATTCTCGTTACGGGCTGTAAGGGACATTCCATTCTACAGTGCCTCACTCAGGTCATTTCTACGCTTTTACAGTTGGTCCACATCGCCTGGTAGTCTCTTTGTGAAGGCTCAGAAGCAAAGCTCGTTTCAAAGAATTGTTTGAACAGGGCAATCTCCAGTAGAACTTTCAAAATCAGCTCACCAGCTAAGTGTGTCCTGTGTGTGCTGCTCCTTCCCAGCACACGCACAGGCACACAGACACACACACACATTCAAGTAGCTGTTGAAAAGTATCAAAAGGTGTTTTTGAAGAACTACCTTGGTCTTTCTCCATCAAAATCTTGGGTTTGAGTAATTATGTGTTTGAGACTGCTTAGGACAATAGAGTCCCAAGTTTCCATTTAGCTCTGTACCTGCAAATGTGTCTGAATTTTCATCTTCTGATGCTGCACATGCCATCATCGTGCCTGCTTGTGCTGCAATTACAGCTAGGCCAGCACTCTCACACTATATTTTCAGTTTGCAGCATCTTCAGGAGACAACTTATCTACACATGCTCCAAGCCTTCAAAAAGCGTTTGGACAACACTCCTCAGGCACATGGTGTGATTCTTGGGGTGGTCCTGCACAGGGCCAGGAGTTGGAAGATCCTTCCAACTCAGGACATTCTGTGATCCTCCAGGTGAAGGAAAGGTTCCTTCTAGCTGTGCAAAGGCACACATAGACTTATGACCACCATGATCATGCTCCAGGCGAAGCATGTGGCAGTGGCATGTCCTCAGAGCAAAGCCACCAGCTCTCCCACGCTGTCAGCCCAGCACAAGCATAATTCTTGTTTATTTGTGCCTGATTAAGAGCTCTGCACCTGAATTTTAATCATGAGAAAATCGTGTCCAGTACACAGAAATAGACAGAGAGAGGGTGCCCTTGGGAGGACCTTCTGTAGCAATTATTTGGCCTGAGCCACTAAATTTCTTACATTATGTTTAATCATTATAAGACAGATAGACTAAGGGTAACAGTTCCAGAAGCAGACAAGCCCTGATGGTTAGCTAAGGTACCTAAGGCCGTACATTTTACCAAACATTTGCATAATGATGCAGCTGTTTAAAAATTACATAACAGTACAATTAAAATGTCAGAATGGCACAGTGGAGCTGCTGCTTAGGTTAGTTGATCATGGATCTCTCTGCTAGTTGCTTTCTTCTCTGAAACTGCTTGTCCACTTAAAATGTAAAGGCACGCTCTTCCAGTGGCTCCCACAGTTTTCACTCGCATATAAAGTCTCTGGTGGGCTGCATGATGTTTTCTCAAGGAAATATTTCATACCTATAACATATATTAGCATCCTAGGATTTGCCATCAAAAAATACCAGCATTTCAAGGACTCCTTTATCTGCTGTTATGAAGTTGTGGCCTAAATATTGTTTACAATTATATATGATAATAATAAATGTATGCACACAGCAGTTTTCTTTCTTAAAAAAACCCAAACATAAACCCCACAAAATACCAGTTCTCCCAACTCCCTGCTAAGCTTCCAATATATATCCTAGTTGTTTAATTGAACTCTGGGCCTGACTGTTAACATTAATGTAGGTATTTTCACTTCAGCTTCAGCACCACTACATATGATTTAAAATCTGCATTTAAATACCATTAAACTTTGACATCCACAAGTGCTGAAGAAAATGTTCATATTTTTTTTTCTTGCTGAGAAAATTCTTTCTCGTCAAATATTGTAACTGAGCGATGAGCAGTTGGAATGAGTCTTATCTGCTTTGACAATCACAATACCAAATAGAAAGACATGACTTCCCTTGCCTCTGATTTTAAAGATTACAAAGGACTCAGACCAGAAGTCCAGAACTTAATATTTCCTTGTTCAGATAAGAATGCTTTGTGAGATCAACCCTGAGTTTAATTTTGTGTTTGGGCCTTATCCCAGTTCAAGATACGAAGTGTTGCTGGGAAGAATGTGACAGGCCATGGAAGCTCACTCTAAGCTGAATTACAATGGCATTTCCCACTTCTAAAAATGAAAATTTAAGAATGAAATTTTCTATTCTTGACTGAAAATGACTGCAAGCCACTTATTTTTGATCACTACTATTTATTTTTGATCACTGGTATTTTCTAGGAAATAAATTTAAAAATTAGAGGAAGGTAAAATGTCTCCTGTCTGTGTTTCAGAGGATTGAAGACACAGACCACTGAGAAGTTTGCCTCTCTTCAAATACTAGGCTTCCTGTTGTCTATTTAAAGTTGTGAAAGACCAGTTAAGAATGATAATGAACACTAATCTTTCAAGAAATTGCCAACCAGTGGAATTCATTAACAAAAACCTGAAAAAAACATAACAATTTTTGTAAATAAACAATTGTTTTCCAAGTGAAAAGCTCTGGATTTCCTACCAATTTCATTTTGCCAAAAAGAACTTTGCTACCATGAATTCTGAGCTGCTGCCAAGATTATTGTTATGTGGAACTCCTCATTTAGTATTGAAATTCATGTTTTTTCTAGAGAAGTTGCAAATTGAATCAGAAACATTGTTTTACTTTGACTACCAAATGAATGCAGCTTCTATGATGTGCAAGAAACATCTTACAACAAGCATATGTCAAGCTGTCTCCAAGCGGACTTTCTTCAGGATAAAAAGATAAACTGGTTTTCACTTGCCAAAAAATGCATTGTTGTTTCAAAGAAGTAAATAAATTAAAGTGTATATATATTGCATTTGCAAAACATTCAAGAAAGGAGAATTCTTCCTCAGCAATAAGAACATAAATCGGAAGTTCAAAAGTAACTTTCCCACTCAAAAAACACCCTCATCCCTTTATGTGTTGACTGATGTGCCTTTACCTTATTTACTGGTGTTTCACTATTTATTGGCTACTTGCAAAAATGACAAGGGGAATCACTTATGTGTAAGGAACCCTTTTTCCCAGTATTATATTTCCCAGTATATATATTTCCCAGACTTGTAACTGCCCAAAGAGCTTCAGTTTCAGTAGAACAAAAAATGAAATAAATAGGCCTGAGGATTCCATTAGTAGGTAAGCAGAAATTTCACAAGGAATACATGGCTGCAGCTAGGGAGAAATACAGGGAGAGAAAAGCATTTGCATTTCTTTAAATCCTTGAAAATAGAAATATTTTATAGCTATGTCATAACCACTGAAAAGTCACTTTCACACAATAATTTATAAGAGCAGGCTGTTATGCAGGGAGCTGTGAGTGGGTCAGTACATTTCTTTCCCAGTGCCAGAAAAACTCTTTCCTGAAGAAATGTACACTAGTACATTCATCAGGAACAGATAAGAACTTTGAAATCGGGCACAGTGCTACTTCTTTCTTGAATGAAAGTTGCAACAACTTATTTCCAAAGCCACACCTGCATCAGAAGACAGTGAGAGATGTATCCTGACTGATTAGTAACATCTACTGTACATAAATGGTAGGCATTTGTCAGCTGTTTGAGGTTTGGGACTGCTCATCTGCTGCATTAGACAAGGGAGAAGGAAGACCAGATAAACCACGCTTTTTACATATCAGAATTTTCCATATATTTTATATTTTCTTGGGCTGAAAGCCAGGAGCATGGTCCCTTTGTCTTAAAAAAAAATCAAAATTCCTTTAATTTTTTTCTAAACATTATTACATGAAACTGAAAGCCAAAGAAGCAGGACAGTTACAGGGAACAGCAGTGCAACATTGTGCCATAGCTCCAATAAGGATAAGCACAATAAACAATTTTATTTTTCTGGATTTTAGACTTGGATGCCATGAACATAAAATGAACCAGGTACGGTCCTCTAACACAAACTTATACTACACATAGACAAAAAAAGGTTTGCATGCACATTTATTGCTCTGAAAATTTAAAAAAAAAATTATTAAGGGAAAAATTTTATTAAG
>VYZQ01038672.1:25374-65339 GCA_013400655.1 Mystacornis crossleyi
GGGGTTACATTTTTCCATTCCAGGGTGGGAGGGGGACTCCTGCCTTCCTTAGCAGACACCTGTCCAAACCAGGACAGCTATCTTGTTGGTAAGTCTAGGTGTCAGCAATATCAGAAATGCTATCAGTAATTATTTTTGATGGCTAAATCAGGGCTCTGGATCACTGAAGTACACTGGCATGATGCTCTGAAAATCCCCTCTCCAGCTAGAGCTTTGTTTTCTTCCATATAAAGCAATTCACTGCACTGCCATCACACTTTTCTGTCCTGCTGCCACTGAGCACTCTGTGGAGTTTTATTCACAAAGCCAAAAGAACTTCATCACGACTTATAGGCTTGAAGCATATATATACAAGACAGCAGTCATCTAGGTTATTTTGTTGTTGATTAATTTGCCTTACCCTATATAAAATAAATATTACACATGTGATTCTTTTTCATTTTCTTCTGTATGCACATCTACATCAAATGATCATTTAAAGCCCTCTCTGCTAGGCACTAAGATCCTCCTTCCCTGCTTTTCTCCCACGTGTGAATAAGAGGATCTTTATCTCCATTTTCCTTCTGAAGCAGCTCAGAAGGAACTCTCCCCCTTTTCCCTCTCCCAGCAGTTACCTGCAAAAAATTTTTCCAACACTCTCTCAAGTATTACCCCTATTTAGATGGTAGATCACGACCAGTAAAAAGTTAAAAGCTAAGAATGTTAGTTATAGATATTTGCCTGTAGAGCATGTGTGGTATGGAAAAGAGTAACAGCAGAAATTCTTAGTACAAGAAAAAAAAATAAGTGTTAAATTGCAGTCCAAAAGGTAGATCCTATATCCTATCAAAAAGGTAGTCAAGTACAAACCTCTGCTTCAGGGGTATTGTTCCCACACCCACAAAACCATAACTTAGCTCCAGCAGCATTTTCACCATGACAGAAATTATCATCGCTATGAAAGAAGTCCAATGTATATTTAGCTTATTAATTAAAAATTGAAATTAGTTCTCATTAGAAATCTAGGAATCATATTCTCTAGAGAGGGGTGTGTATTGTACAAGACCACTTGAAAAACTCTGTGAACCTAAAAAGCTTTCAGCTGTAGATGAAACGTCTCTGACCTCTCACACTTGGCTGCTTTTTCTAGTTTTATCACCCCAGCTATTACCTCCTTCTGCAAACCTGGCTTCTAGGTATATTTTACACTCACTTACACCTGATTGATAAATAACCAGGATTGTAACAGTTTTTTCATGTAGCAGCCTACATGGCACATAAAATCATTAGAACCACAAAAGTTCACACACTAACAAGGTTTTGTTTATAGAATTAGGCACTAATGACTTCAGGAGTGGCTAAACACAGAAAAATCTGCAGTGTAACATAACTTGGTTTTGTTCCTTTTCCAATCCCTTTAATAAAACTCAAACCTTCCAGTGAATACTTATACATTAAGTGAATACTTATATGTTTCAAGTAACACATATTTTGTAGAAATCAGTCTATTCACAGGCAGAAAACTAAGTAAGATGCAGAATGAGGCCTAAAGACTCAGGTGAATACACCTAAAAACAACAAAACCTAGAAGGCACATCCTAAAAATTTGAGTCCCATAAGATAACATCTAGTGAAAGAAAATAACATTGCTAGCTCATATAGAGCCAAATCACAGGGAAAACTGAGACAGAATTTATTATTTTTTATTTTACAGGGTTGATTTACTATACGTGCATTGTACCAACAACTTATTTGAACTGATATAACGATGCTTTTGTTTCAAGTTTCAGTTGTTGCAGTTCAGATTCTCATCCTTGGTTCTCCTTTAAACCGTCACATGTTCTTTATCAGAGATAATTTTGTTAGCTAAGAAATAGAATTGCAATTTGAAAGCTTGATAGCAAAAGCATCATTTCCTGTAATCAAAGACATGGCTTAACCATGTGAAAATAAAGTAAAAATAACTAAATCATGGGGATTTTGTGCCATGGAAACAATAGATCTGTTCTTGTCTCTTCAACGGATTCCTAAAAACTTTCTTGGCAAATAAGCAGCGATCAGCTTCTTGAAATTAGTTGTTCCCAAAATGCAGTGACACTAAATATTTTACCTCACTGCTGGTGAGCACTGACATTTAAATCTCAAATCGAATGCTACAGCAGACCTAGAAAGTTTCTTTTCCCTACAAAAGTACACTCCAAACACCTGCAATTAGATTATGTTCACTATCTAACAGCCAAGGCCTGCATGCAGTCCCACCACACCTTGTTTCCTTCCAGTGCTGACAATACAGATTTGTTTACAGTTCATGTTTCCCAGAAACAGCCATTGAAGTAAATATGGAGTAAACATTTCACAGGAGTACCATGATTCCTTGAAGGACTTGAACTATCCCTGTGCTACCTGGAGTCCTGCGCTCAGCAGATTGTGGAAGGACTGAGATGCTGAATGAAAATCAAGCAGCACAACCAGTGCCACCCTTGGCTAGCCATGGGTGCCGTTCCAGAGGGAATTTTAGGAACAGTTACAGAAAAATTGGTAACTCATTGTAAATATCACTGTGTTATGAGCTAGCAGCCTATAAATCCCTTCTCGGTGGCATATCCCTATGGGAAAGGGCATGCAGGCTTCCATATGGTGGATATATATTATGTGATTTTTTAAAGGCGTACTGTAACTTGGACTTATTTACTGTTCTCTCTCCTCATATCTGTAAACAAAGAAAAGCTTAAAAGGTTACATTCCTTCCTACTCCTCGCTATGTTATTTAAACCAAACTGAGAGTTTAGCCACATAAACATCTGTCATCCAAACTTAATTCTTGGTACTTTCTCTTTTTTCTTCTTCTTCTTCTTCTTCTTCTTCAGAAAATAAAATACTCAGATGTGTCTGATTACACAAAAGTGGAGCTGAACCATCTCATTTTAATTCATATCAGAAATAATGATAGGGAAGAATAAGGGGAAAATTTTAAAAAGCAAAACAATTACAAACAATTAAGCATGATGAACATCAACCATAGCTTGAATAATCTTCCTCTACCTGCCTCCACACATAACAAAGTACAAAATAAACTTAGATACCATTTACTTCTGGTTTAATTCATAAAAGAATTCAAACAACAGGAGCCGACTTGTACAAATTGTAGGAAAATGCACCAGAACACATGGGAAGAAACAAAATTTAAATTTTCAAATTTTCTTTTTAATTTTTCCACCATCTCTCTACTATGCTCACAAAGATTCCGAAGGAAAATGACAGATTTCATTCATAAGAAAATCAAATAGTGGGACATCTTCGATCCCTGCTTCTTGCCGCTTCCTTTCTTCAAAGTAAACCATTTGTTTTTAAATTTATTATTCTTTCTTAATTAGATATGGTGAAGTAAATTTAGCAGTCTAGTAGAACAACAGGAGACACAAGAATCATAGGAAAATTCAGGCTGGAAGGTACCTCAGGGCTGCTGTGATCCAACATCCTGTCCACAGCAGGGCCAGCTCTGAAGGTAGACCAGGATGATCCAGCCAGTCCTGAACACTCCCAAGGATGAAGACTGCACGACCTCTCCGGGCAGCCTGTTCTGCTGCCTGCCTGACCCCAGGATTAAAAAGTTGTTCCTTGAAGAGGTGCCCCCCGTGGGGGAGGTGGGCATGAGTGGATGCGCGGGGCACGGGGTTTCTCTGTCCCTGTTCCCTTGGTCAGGTGTACCCAAATCCTGTCCCCTATTGGTCAGTTTGAATGTAGCCCGCGGGAGTTCTGTACTTAAGAGAGTGTTCACGGGACCCCAGGGGGGTTGTTCTAGGGCTGTTCTAGGGGCAGGTCGCTGTCGGAGTCCCTGCCGGGCTCCGGCCATGTGCGGCAAGAGGGAATAAAATCTGAAAACATCTATCAAATATCGTCTCCTTGATTCTTCCACGGGCCAAGGCTTTCTCGCAGGGAAAGTTGCAGCCACCCCACTGCAAAAGTTCCTTGCACCCACTTTGAACCTTACGTCTCTTAGGTGGTATTTTCATACATTTTATGTTGCCATATTTCCAATTTATATTAACCAAAATGGTTACATATATCCTTTCCTTTGCTACCCAGAATAAACCTGGCATATCTTTATATATCTATACACTGGTCACTCAGGGAGGTCTCGCTCTAAAGCACCGCAAGGGAACGAGAACCTGCGCTACTCCACCTCAGGGGTGGATTGTAACACCAGCCTGAGGCACAGGATCAGGATATGCCCAGAGGGGTGCAAGGCCACTCACAGGCACTGGGCAGGGAGAAATCAAGCACCCACAGCTCAGCCTAAATAATAAAAAAGAGGGTAATAAAATCGATCCAAGTTTATTATATTTAATGTATCATCACTCCTGTCAGGGCAGGGGTTAATTTGGCTAAAGAGGGAAACAGGGTAGCAAAGGAGAGCTCTGATTTGGTGTCCCTGCAGTGCCATCTCTGGAGAATCATAGAACTCTAGAATGAATAGGATTGGAAGGGACCTTAAAGACCATCTATTTCCATGCCTTCCCGGCCATGGGCAGGGACACCTTCCACTTTGTTGCTCAGAGCCCCACCCAATTTGATGTCAAACAACACCAGGGATGGGGATACCACAGCCTCTGGACAGCCTGTGCCAGTGCCTCACAAAAGGCAAGAGCAGAACTCAAACCCACGCTGTTTGAGCACATAGGAGCCAGCTGTTCATTCTGCTCCTTTTTCAAGGGAATTAGGAACTTCATGTGAGGAGGCACACGGGTTCTTCATGTGAGCAGTTGGCCCGTGACACACAAACCATGGCTGTCGCTGCTTCATGGACACGGAGTGGATATCCTTGACAAGTGTGTGGGTGATGATAACAGAGAATATGAGGGGAAGAGAGGTATGTAACAATGGCCCTTAATTAGGAGCAGATGAAGAATTTGCTTGGTTTTCTTTTCCACCACTGGAGGTTCAAGGGAGTAGACTTTAGCCAATGGATTTATTTTTCCCATGCTCAGGTAGGGTGGTTTGAGCTGAGAATGGACTTTTTTACTTCGGAGTCTTGGGCCATGAAACTGTGCAAGGAACAGTAATTTTGAAGAGCCTGTAGAATCAATCTTTGGAAGAAGGAAAGGAGAGTCCAAGGACCCTGACTCTCATGCTCTAGCAGCTCATGGAGGAGAGGGAGGATGATGCACGGTTACCTATTCCTTGGCTCTGCCAGTGGCTGCAATCCCCACCACAGAAGCAGCAGAACAGGTGGTACATCCAGTCCTCAGCTGAGGCAGTCCACGCTGTCACATTAATGGAGTTGCCATCAGCTCCAGTTTACATTACTATGTGAGACTGAACTACAGCAGCAGAGAGCTCTGATTCACAATCCCTGTTGGAGTTAAGCATAGGGGCTAGAGGGATGGCCTCCCCCACATCTCCTCAGCCAACACGGCTTCATCTCACAGGGATAATGAATCAGAGTCTGGCAGCAGGGGATAGATTAGGAAAAAGAAGTAAGACAGGAAATGGGGAAGAAGAAAGAGAATAAAGAAGTGAGTGCAAGAAAGGAAAGAGCATTAGTAGAAAGAAAAAGGGTTATTAGCATGTTAAGAGAAAAAAAAAGGATGGGAATTTGTTAGGGTGTTTCTTAAAAGCCTAAATTTAGAGGAAGTAAGGAGAAAAGTCTCCTTATCTATTAATACTACGCAGTTATTGATTACCTTTGGTCTTGATCTCAAAAAGAGCCAGTAACAAGTTGTTTGAACCAATTACAATTTTAGTAGTCTATAAAATATGGTCATCAAATTAAGTGAAAAAGTTTCTGTCTGGGATTTGGATACTCCAAGCTCTAGATGCATCAGGGATCAGAGTCATACCTAAAAAGTTAATAACATCAGTATGGAAAAGATTTTTACCTGGCTGGGCAATTACGAAGTGTCCAAGTGATGAACAAGAGGTATTGGCACCTCCAAAGCATAAAGCAGCAAGCAATGGTTCGTTAGGAAGAAAGGCAAAACCCTTCTTGCTTGAGTAAATGAATGATAAATTAGCAGGTCAGGGGAAAATCCTTCCACTGAAATGATTCAAAAGGTGTGCAAGGACCAAACACGGAAAAGGAATCCGCCTGCTTCAGGCTGCACTCAGTGAGTGTAACCTGAAGACTTAGTGAAAACAGAGGCCTCAGTTGTAAGTGCTGCCAGGCATTTGCCAACTTGTCAGTTGAGTCATATGGAGTAAAGGAAACCATCAAATCTGAATTAAATGCTGCTTGGAGAATATGTTGGGGTTTTCTCCATTCCCTTCTGTTCATACAAGTATGCATGTGTGCCATCTGTTTAGGATTTGTAAATAAATACTTACTGACTTGTAGCCTAATTTTTGTTAGGAGTTATTCCAAGGAGGGTTGAGCTCGAAGGCACTCCTTTCCTTGGAAATGGCCACTCTGAAAATTTGTGCCTTAGATACTTGCAAGGTGACTACCAAGCCCTACGTGTTCCCATACTAGCGCAAGGTTCTGTGTCTCTGCGTGTGACCGGCTGTGCTTGAGTCAGAAGGAGCTTACAGGGAAAATGTGTCTTTGGGGTGAACACTGGCAGCCAGGAGAGCTCTTGGGCATCGAGCAAAGCACCAACACTGTATTTCAAGGGTCTCATGGGACATATAATAGCAATAAAGATTGAAACAATGTGGTGAAAAGGGGGGAGACACGACATGTGCTGCAGGATAAAGTAAACACTCTCCATGTCCTTGGCGGTGCCAGAAATTGGTCTCAAGATGAAAAAATCCAAAGAAATAGAATTAGCCTTTCTGTGTTACCATAGATGAAATTAAAGGCCAGAAATGAGAAAATGGGAGGCAGTTAAAAAAGAAGATAATAAAGAAGCCAAACTGGCATCACAAAAAAACAGAGCATAGGAGGTGAATGGGACAGACAACCAGAGTAAGCTGGCTGAGATGAAAAGACATAACCAGCAGAACAGGAGCAACTTTCCAAGTCACACAGCCTGTAATTCACACAGTACAAGCAGATCCTTCTGACAGTGGTGTGCAGCATCCACAAAGCAGCTAAAGACGGTCAGGTATCTGTTTTATTCTTCTAGCTGGGAGGATGAAACTTCATCCATTTTCAACAGCGTAGACTAGGCAGTGTATCAAATTACACTCTGGTCAAACATATTTTACTAAGAAATTTTTTAATTATTCCAGCTATAGACAGCCAGCAGTGACAGGGCTTCAAAGCACAGAATGGTTTAAGTCTTCTGTAGAAACATTTGCTACATGCCATACCTGTGCCAAGAAGAGGATTGGGATCTTATGTGGTGGGAAATGAGGCAATTATTGTTCTCATTAAATTACTTTAGGCAAAGGCATTCCAAATCCTCAGGAAACAGTTCATCTAAATATGGGGATGATGACATGCTCAGCACTAATCTCTCAGGAAGAGCATAAGAGAAACCTCAGCATCAGCAGATGGTCAAGTGAGGGAGCAGTGAAATAAATCCTACACACAGTCCCATCCCTGAAGCTCTCCCACTGAAAATATCCCCAGTAGTACCTTGTAGCACTACAACTCAGGGTACAGCAAGAATGTAAAGTCACTGTGCCACACCTTCAGTTAGCAGAGTTACTGCAGGGCAGGCAGTCAGCTGCTGTGACCAGAGAGGAGAGCATAGCAAGGAATGTGTGGTATCAAGATGTTGGGGAAATCAAAACCTCTGTCCTGATTGTAAGAACAGTTCCCTGGCTGGTAAGGTAGAGAAGGCCAGAAGGGGTAGGTAAAGGATCAGTGAAATTTTCATTAAAAGAAAAGGAAGAGCTGAACAGAAAGAAGACAAAGTAACAGCAATCAATGAATATTGGAACTAATACAGACAGGAAAATAGTGTCAATGTGGACAAGCACAAGGTTCCTAGCTTAGCTGGCTTAGTGGGACCTAGAAAAGGTCCTTGAAATATATTCCCATTTTCCCAGCAATCCTAGCATGCTGTCGCAACAGCCACACTGGCTCTACTCAGTTGCTTCCAGGTGACCCCAGCAGACATTGCCATTATCAGTCTCCTGGAGCTAACCTGCCTGTCCCCCACTTTTGTGTCTCTGAGTCTTTTATACAGTTTATCCACAAGATGGATAAGTCACCACCAAGAGCCAGCTGCAGCAAGAACTGAATGCTCATCTACCACCTCACACATACATCTTCGGAGTATAAATGTTGGCAGGAAGTAGCTATTCTCTTTCTTCTGTTAGGTGCTGAATGGTATAATACAGTCTTGTTTCCCTTCCAGAAAGTGTCCTTTGTTCTACAGTGAATTTATATAGACCAAGAAGTGATACTTTTCAATGGGGGTGTCTTAACTTTTGGGTAGCGTGGCTGGGAAAATAAAATTTCTGTTCAGCAAGCATTAGTCTTTTTCCAATTCTTTCCTTCCTAAAATTTACAGTTGCTTCTAGCCACCTTTCATCTCCTCAAGGGAAAAAAAAAAAAACACACAAAAAAAAGGAAAGAGTCTTTTCTTATGTTCCTCACTTAAACAAAACCAGTCTTTCACATTCAAAGAGATTCATACCCTACTACTAAGATAATAGGTGAGATGCAAGTCCAAAAGTGCCCCTGCTGTGTGTTGAGCATTCATGGGTGGTCGAAGCTGTAACTGAGCTTCCTCACCCTGGTGCAGCAAGAATTTAGATTTATTTTATGCAACTGGCATTCCATTTATACTTTTTGGTCCAATGTATCTCAGAGTGCATTGCAGAGCATTTAATCACAATATGCTGTACCTACAGCATGGTTCCACCAGAGTCATTTAGCACATGAAAAGGGACGGAAGGGGAGGAGATGGGAGGAAAAGGAAAGAGGGGGGTTGATTTTGGAAAATTTAATTCTCACCTGATTAAAAAACAGTTAAGTGTTGTGATTGTCTTTCTCCTAACTCCTGTCAAAATCTTCTCACTCGTTGTACCTCTTCTCATAAACTCAATTCATATTGTCTGACAGTTAACCTTTACTTTCTAATTCCCAAGTTGTTTACCCATGGCATAAATTCTCCACAAGTCTCATGTTCTCCTAAGTGCCTAAATGCTTCATAAGAGCCCTCTCTTAGTTTTAAACTGCTTCAGCCAGGACTGTCTAGCAAACACATAGCCTCAGTACATAAAGACCTGTCCTCTCTTCATTCAAACTTTAAGTCTTCATTGAAAACACCAAGTTAAAGGATTTTAAAAATATCCACATTTGCTCCTTGTGTGATTTGTCTTCATATTTTGGTCTGTAACCTAAACTGCAGCTCTCCAGAATAGGTAAAGCTTTCCTATCCATGCCTTGTAGCGTGCCAAGTACATTGCCAGTACTTGACAAATAATTGCTGCCTCCACAAATTATTCTTCCTACCCGATAGCAGAGTCCCAGGAATTCAGCCCAGCAGCTAATGAGCAAAGTCCGGAAAAAGCAAATAAGCATTTTGAGGAAAGCTCATCGTTCTCTCAGCTGCTTCTGGAGCCAGAAGCAAAGAAGAAAACAAAGGGGAAAAAACACAGTTAAAAAACTGCAACCAGCCTGAAACCTTCGTTCCTTCCATTCCTCATCTTGGCGAGTTAGAAGTACAGTAGCTTGGCCTCCCGTCCAGTTAGCTTGGCCTCACTTCCTACCCACGGGTGTGGGCTCAAGGGTGAAGAAATATGTAGGCTGCAAACCTGTAGTGGTGGTTTATTTAGCATGCTTCTATCAGGGCACTTCAGCTTTTCTCTCTTTTTTCCTATAGGAATTTTTCATTTAATAGTACCACACCTAATGGCAAATGAATGGCTGATCAGGCACACAAAAACCTATAAATTCAAAATTAGAAGAATAAAAAACCCAAGTATGACTCACATAAGAGATTTGAGATCAAGAAACCAATTCCATTTTTACTAATCACTCAGTGCATGTATGCTTTCACAAGTGCAGAGAAAATTTCATCTATGTATATATGTATATTCCTCTTGCAGGGGACAAATTTGTCCTTGCAGCACAGAAGGTGTGCTGTGTTCTTTGTTTTGTGGCCTCTTAACAATACGAAAAAAAATAGTAACGGTTAATCTGAAGTTTCAAGACAAAAAAGTTCTCCTCGGAGTTTAGAATGGAGCTTATGCAAGAGAGAAGTGCTGCTGCCCACGCTCTGTAATAGCTATTTCAAAAAGCAGCTGCGTCCTACCCAGAGAGGACATTGCTGGTTCATGCAACATGAACCAAATGCCAAGACTTTTCAACACACTGATACATCAGATTCCCTCACTAGAATTAAGAGCACACCCCCTGCAAAGCTCCCTTTATCCTCCCTCTGGATTTGACAGATGAGAAGGAGCAGGGGATGCCAGCGCCCAGAGAGCTGCAGGAAAAGGGGTGACACGGCCATGAGAGGGCAAGGAGGGGCAGGCCCACAGAAGCCTTGCTCACCTGTGGGTAGCCAGGTGTCTTTGAGCTCTGTACTGTGTGGTACAAGGGTGGGTTGTTTGCTTTCAGTCAACAGCCAGTGGTGGTACCCCGTCACTGAAACCTACGTCTACTCACCGTCATGGAACAACAAAAATATTCCATGAAGCCACAAGCACACAGAAAACTGTTTCAACAGTTTGTGTGATTCCTTCTGTGAGGAGAAAATACATCCCAAGGATGCTCACCCTGCCTGCTGTTTGGCCACACCATGAGAAACTCAAATACATGTGATTAATGTCAAGAACACTACAAATGCTGTATCTCTCTTGCTTTCTTTGCTGCTTGACTTGCTTGTTACTTAGAGCATGCATCAACAGATTTATGGAGAACCTCTTCACTGTTTATTCCCCATCACAGCTGTGATCACCGCTATTGCATTTGCCTTACCCACAAAGGAAAAGAAGTTTAGAAGTATTTTTCTGGACAGAAATAAGTTTTCTCAATTCAGAAGAACCCTGATTTGATTACTAATGCCAAGAAGGAGATGGCCATGGACTTAAAATCACCAGCTGGAAATAGCCCAAGTACATATAAGTTTACACCACTCACAAGCCCCTTTGGTTTGCAGAGTGAAGGGCAGTCAAAGCATTCAATCCATCATTTCATCTTGAAAAGTCCATAGTTTTTGAAAATTCTATATTTCTTGAAAATTCTATATTTTTATCATAAAATCAGACAATCACAGAATATCCTGAACTGGAAGGAACCCACAAAGATCATCATAGTCCAGCTCCTGGCCCTGCACAGGACAACCCCCTCTGCTTGAGAACATTGTTCAAACACTTTGATCCTCTCTTCATTTCATTTCATTTTCTAATAAACAGGAAGAGATGCACTGGCTGCAAGTTGGGAGGAAGGAGCATGTAGTATTTCACACACAACAAAGCCTGAAAAGTTTAGTTTGGTGGAGATTGCTTCATGCTGTATGTGGCTGACTTTTCTAAACAGTAACAAACAGCCATGAAATGAGTTTGCATTCGGATACACTTGGCTCAGCAGGCAGTGGTTTAGCCCCATAGGTAAGCTCAGATTTGACATGGGTTAAAATAAAATAGTCCTTGGCGACCGGTCATGGTAACTGAAATCTTACTCTTGGAGGACTGGTTAAGAGGGTCCAGATCCAATTCTTCCACAGTCACTGCAGCTGGAACAGAGCTGGTTTGTCAGTGCCCAGCTCCATTAATCCTACGCGTCTGATCTGTCTGAGTTTCACTAAGAAAACAAAGTCAGGGAGCCCTGAGACGCGCAGACATAAATGAAAAAATACATTCCCATTTCCAACTGTCCACACATTCTCAGGAAAGTTGCACCTCTGTTCCATTACTCAGCATGTGGTTCCAATTGTGACAACAATGCGCGTTTGTTCGGCCGCGCGCTGGCTGCGAACGGCAGTGTTTAAATACTGTGAGCTGGGTTTAAATCCAGCCTGGCCTGGGACTGCCTCTTGGGGTCAAGCGTCTGGCATGAGCCTGCTATGTTCTGGTCGGTATAATCTTATAGATGGCCCGAGCAGCAGACCCAGACTCTTTGATGTCAGAAAGGCAAATTTATGCGCAGTATGCCTACACTGAGTATTTTTCAAAAGGGCCAAGAAAGAGGGTACTGGAGAGGAAAGCAAACAAGAAAAAAAAGAAAAACAGTATCTCAGTCTTTCCATTTCCTCTGCATTGGATTTGCTAAATTAAATAAATAATTATTTGACACTACTCTCCTAAAACAGAATTTCAGTAGTTTTTACTCATTTTTACAAACAACTGCTCTTGAAAATTGCCTTGCCCTGCAGAACATTTTGCACTGACTTGCACTTAGTATGAGCAAGGAATCTTTTCATAAATACTTGCTATGATCCAGTTTGCTGAAAAAAACCCCAAAACATTAGCATCAGTGGTTTCCATTTTTTTTTGTTCCCCTCATGCATTTAGGATACTGTCAACATATTTGCAAGACAGGATGACTACATCACCAGCCTGCTAGGAAAAGAGTTTATCCCATGTTTCCCAGGTGTGTTCTACTCCTATCTTACACCTTTCCTAAGCTAGGTAATGCTTTCTAATGAAGCTCCTGTGGACGCTTCATTGTAAACATCCATTTAATTTACATCGAATTTTTTGCAACTTTTGTTTTGAGTAAAATCTCGTGGCAAGGCATTTGGCTCCAAAGATCTCTTGACCTCGTATTTTGGAACAGGGACCTGAAATTAAACAATAAGATGAGCAATATATGTGACAGTATAATTAAAAACAGCACTATAATGGCTGCTCAGCAATGAAACAAATTAAAGCTTTGCCCTCTCTCAACTGTGACACTTCCTAACATTTAAATACTTTAAATTGTTATGAGGTTATAATTTTATAATGTAAAAAACACATAATTTTACAGAGACAGGAAGGAGAGGGTTATTTACAGAGTTAAACATTGGGAACTAGTAGTTCAGGTGACTTTTTTAACCCTTTCAGCCCCAAAAATAACTTCTGAGTGCATCCTTCTCTGATGTATAATGAAAAGTCAGCATGGAAAATGTTCCTAAAGCAATTAGAATTTCAATGAATGAAGCCTTTAAGAGTCTCATAGTAAGGAAGAAAACAAGAACCAAAACCCAAGTTTATTTAAAAATTGTATCTTCATCCACAGTATAAAATATTCCATGCTGTTCTTCTACCCCACTGGCTTTCAAGCCTCATGTGGCTGCCACAACAGAGCCACGCTTCAGCACCACAGCCTCGGCTCTCCTGGTTCCAGTTAAGGAGCTGCACAGGGATGGTCACACCAGCGATGATATTTAGACTCAGTGTTTCCAGTGAAAACCCCTGAGAAGGAGGATAGGTTTAAAGGTTTGTTTGTTTCTGAAGAATGTTCTCTGTAAAAAAAGAGGGTTGGTTTTTTTCAGCATCCTTGAATATAGAGGCCAAATAGAACACAAGCCCTTATTTTGGTAACATTTCTGTACTCTTGAGATGTAAGAGTATAAATTTGAATCATGCTGAAGTGTAAACTGTACCAGCATGAGGTTTAAAAAACCCAAACACAAAAACATACAGTAGGATTTTCTTACAGCTAGATTTCTGTCAATTTTATTTTATTTTTCTTTTTTACCTCAACCTGTCTTCTAACAAGAACCCTTTCACTCTCTGAA
Source organism: Mystacornis crossleyi (assembly GCA_013400655.1). Taxonomy (NCBI): domain Eukaryota; kingdom Metazoa; phylum Chordata; class Aves; order Passeriformes; family Timaliidae; genus Mystacornis; species Mystacornis crossleyi. The sequence continues at coordinate 38,919 of VYZQ01038672.1, forward strand.
AGATTACAGAACTCCTGAAGGGTGGAGAGGTAGGAGAGGGCAGGAGGGGAAAGTCCAGGATGAAAGATCCTTACTAGTGCAAACATATCCACTGGCTGGGATTACACATTACAGATAAACCCTCACAGAAATGGACAGTTTGCACATGGATGTGGTGGGTGTTGACATCTCCTCAGATACTGAGGGTAACAGGGAACTTGCATTGCTCTTCCACTGGGTGAGCTGGCTGGTGCCAGGGTTAACATCCAGCCAGGATGAAAAATTGTCTAGTGATCAAACAAATCTAACTTTTTCTGTTATTCTTATTGCTTTAACAGATGAGTAGATATAAAGTAACAAGTCTTGGCATATCCAGCAATACTGTTGCTCAGCCAAGCAAAGAGTTTTAAATAACCCAAAGCTGTGTCTGTGGTTTTTTTCTTTCTAGGTGGCTCGTTACACACCACAGCCAGGCACTGCTGCATCTGGGTTTAAACAGGCGCTGTAGCACACTCAGCATTTTTGAAAGTCAGACTTAAGCACCCAAAAGAGGGATTGAAGAGCTTTAGTTTGAGACTGTGTGTTTTCTGATTCTGACTTAAAAGGAGGAGGTCAGATAAGGGCCTCAGAGATGGCGAGATTACTCCGTTGGACAGTGGAATATTTTTTAGCTCAGCATAAAAATTGATCTTACCTTTAGAGGACTGAAATTCTATTGGCAAAATTGAGGGAACACATACTACAGAAAGACACAGAAATGAGGTAACAGGGGCAGGGACCCTGAAAGAAGCTTAGTGAATTTTTAGTGTGGAGTCCCAAACTCATAGAGGAAGCCCCACGTACAGGGACATGCCCTGATGACAAATAATGACTGATGCTTGTTAATCTCAGAGGATCAGGCTGTTTGGGCCATCCAGCCAAGAGAGCTTTGCTAGCACTTTGAAGAGCAGCCACGAGGACTCAGCAAGAGTCACAACCTCTGAAAGTAGTATTAATTGCATCTTCATGTCATGCAACCATCACAGTCCAGCCAATGTGCAAAGAGATGTAGAAGAGGAAGAAAAAAATATTAGATTTACATGAGGTTAACACAAGCAGGTTTGTGTGGGTCTAATGGTTGGCAGGGTTGGTCCAAAGCCTGTAAACTGGAAAATGTTTCCCCACTATGAGGGTTTTATATCCTCTCACAAATCAAGCATTTGTGAAAAGCAAATATTGTAACTTCTTTATTTACCTACAGTGCCGGTCTGTGGGTGTTTTTCTTGTGCATATCAGCACCACTAATAAAAAACATTTTTACATCTTCTGTAACAAAAACTGACCAGAGGCAATAAGGCCAGTGGGATGAGGCAAGAGCATTTACAGTGACTCAGAGAGAGAGGAGATATGCAGGACTTTCACTTCTTCCCCACAGAGTTCTATTCCAGGAAATTTGAAAGACCGATTTATCCCCTCCTATGACCTCAACAATAAACTGACACCATAGTCAGCAGTGTCCATCTCCATGTAAATCCAAGACAGCCTTAAGGAACAAACAACTTTATAACACATATTTGTCTCCAAACTATAAAACCTTATTACACTTTTTCACTTTACAATATATTATCTAAGCAGGTCCAAATAAAACTGGTCAATAAAGCTTGAACTGGGGTTTGTTATTCAGCATGTTGAGTAATAGCTCTACACTTCATTGTCCAGGCAGTTACAGAGGTTTGTGTGGGTCTGGGTTTTGCCTTTTCACTTCCTGAGTAGTAAATTAAGAGCAATCATTTTCAACAGAAAGAAAGACAGAAAATTAAATCTATCTGCCTCTAACAGAATAAGGAATAGGAGAACAGATCCAACAGAATATTTTGTTTGCTAAATAGCAACTATACCCAGCACTGGTACCTCTACAGTAAACTGGTTCAGAGCAGTGGCCCAAAGCAAACCAAAGGCAGTGAGTTTGAATCACCCCTCATTTACATTAGTGCAGCGTCTTTCTTTGACAAGAAAGACAAATCTTCTCACTTTTAGGGTCTCTGCTATTGAATTGCAACTATTTGTTAAAATGTCACTGCTAATTTAGAAAGCACAGAACAGGTTCACAATCTGCCTGCTCGTCGTCTCCATTTCCCATTAATAAGAATCATACTGTCACAAAAGAATTTGCAAAATACAAATTTAATTTTACTGTGATCTTCATTGCAATATACAACAATAGTCTTCCTTGCCCTTGGCATGTGAGCCTCTAGATTAGATCAAGCATTCCTGCTAATTTAATCAAATATCTAAGGTACATCTACTCTGACTATTGACCACAACTATCCCTGTAACTCCTCACTGCTGTGACACCCATTTTATTCCACGAAGATAATCTGAATTAGCCCAGATATCTTTTAATGGACCTGCTGAACACACCAAAAAATATTATATTTTTACTAATCATCATTTGAAGCACAATTGATTTTACTCCTTGAAAAACAACAAATCATTTCCTCTTACTTTATGAGAAAAAAAAATACAGCAATTTCAGAGTGTTTTAAGCTTAAAGCCTACCAGATGAGTTAGTAACTAATCACAGAGTACCTGAGCATCTTTCCTCTCAAGGGAGATTATGACAATTTGCGAGAGAAAAGTATTTTCTTTGAATGAACCTTATCACAGGTAATAAAATTGCACTTAACTCATAATCTGCTATCTCAAAGAGAATGCCCAGTCAGGTTAAATACTCATGAATGTTCACAGATTAAATTTGTTTGGTTCCAGGCTAACCATATAAAACATCAACAATGCAATTACTTGACATTAAACTGCCATTCTAGTAGTACTATTTTCACTGACGTGAGCTCAGTATATTTTTTTAACTACTTTTAAGATTCATAATCTAATTCTCTAATTGGGATCAAACAACTATAGGGGAAAGAGTGACTATGTGGCAAAGCTCAAGTGCTAACTACATTTCTCCGTGTCTCTAAAAAGTTAGAAATAGACATAGATACCCGTTGTTGCTCAGCCTTTCAGACAAATAAATAAAAGCCTGCATCATCATCTGTATGAACAGGAGATTTTGGAGAATGATAGAATGGCCTGGGTTGGAAGGGACCTTAAAGATCATCTAGTTATCTCCTCTCTGCCATGGGCAGGGACACCTTCCACTACACCAGGTTGCTCAAAGCTCCATCCAACCTGGCCTGAAACACTGCCAAGGATGGGGCATCCACAGCTTCTCTGGGCAACCTGTGCCAGTGCCTCACCACCCTCACACTAAAGAATTTCTTCCTGTATCTAATTTAAACCTACCCTCTTTCAGCTGGGAGACATTCCTTCTTGTTCTCTTGCTTTATAGCACCCTAGGTACACCACTGGAGGTTGACATTTTCCAGAGTTCCAACTCCTAAACTTCGCATTTATGACATTTTTAAGTACCTGCAGATCAAGCTGTCTCATCTGCGCAACTGAAAATCTTCTTATGCTCACAGACTAAAGTTCTTGAAATAGGCACGTATTCACCAGTCTTTTTTTGGGCAAAATAACAGAATAGATTATGAACTTCTCAAGAAGAATGTAGTAGCACCCAGGCAGTCTCTAGTGCACCACAAAATACCAAGAAAGAGACAAGCTGGTTGGCCTTTGAAATATATGGAAAATATAATGCTGACAAAACTGTTACTAGCAAAAATCTTTTTCTCCCTTTGAAGAAGTTATGGGTGGTCTTCACAAAAATAAAAAGAAATTATTAGGAAAATCTTGGCTGCAGCTCACTCACTGGCAAATGCGAAGCCAAATATCTGGCACCAGGTGTGAAAGTAGTGAGGCACCCCAACCTCACAGTCATTAGAATTTTGCAAGATTTCCAACTCAAGTAAGATTTCCCAGCTCACACCTCCTTCATCAGCCCTCATCACACTGGCTGAAATGATCTTGGCAGCGGGAATAATTCTTCATCAGCTACAATAAGTGTTACAGATGTATCTGAATCAAACACAGCACCTGGCTGGATACTCAGCTTCGAGAACTCCCACCGTGCCTGTTGAAAACTCTCCTCTGGGGACTGGCAGCTGTGCCTGGAATCAGCAAAAGCCCAGCAACAAAACCCCTTCCTCGTGTTTAATTTGAACAAGGATGCCCACTGCAGCCAAGGGAGTGACTGTCAGCTTGAATTACTTCCCGATAACTCTGCAAGATGGCCTCATGCAACACTTCATTTAAAGTCCTCATTTTCCTAAAAATAATCTAAACCACAGATCCATCAGGAACCCCTCATCAGTCCCCACCCAGAAGGTATGAGCTGGTCTCCAGCTCCTGTGTTAGTAACAATTTATTTGCTTGTCCAGCAGGGCTTTTTCATTTCTCCGTGTATCAAATGCCACTTCAGCCCGCCCCCTAGGTCCCTCTCCTTCATACAGATAGCACATTGTTGGGAAATGTTTACTTTGCCACGTGCCATCAGCATCCTGGGATGAACTGTCAAATTACAAGCTTTCTTCCGGACATAATTTATTCATTATATCGTTACTTCATATTAAAAGAAAAAGCACCAGTGAGAAAGTATGAACAAAAATCCCCTTTTTGGTGATTCAATAACCTGAAAATTATTAAAGTAAAAAGCTCTTGAGTCAGACAGAGCAGCATCATATTAATAGAATAATATGTTAATGTTTCACTCATGCAGCCTCTGTGGGTCTTTTGAAACACCTGTGGAAATAAGTTTTGCGCTATTACAATGCTAACAAAGACACTGGGCTGAGTCAGTTTAATTGCTCAAATTATCCATATGACTGAATTTTATGAGGTAATAAAACACATCCTGATATAAATATAATAAATACTTTGTATAAAATACTCCACTCACTATATATTCAACAACTTCTTCCTATTTTCTTTGTCTCCTCTGCTTTCCTGTTCCTCAGACTGCTTTCAGTACAGCAGCTGCTCAGAAGACCCCTGATACTGCTTGTGGTGGGATTGAAACTGAGAGCCCATCACCTACCATACAGTGGAGAGTCTACCTTTAAAAACAAAAGATACTGCAGAATAGATTTAAGTCTTTCCAAGGAAACCACGCCAATGACTCCAGCTCCCTCTGTCAGCACAAAGGAAGAGGCACCATTTCTTGCTATCTCCCTTTCCCTTTTGTTAGGCCAGATCCATATTCCCCAATGTCATCACACCTCAACTTCACCTACCGGCTCTCTGCTTTTACTGTCTTCTCTGAGTGTTTTGTCATTGATAACAGAGTCCAGGAAACCATTTTCCTTACCTAGCATTAAATCCCTGCTTTTACATACATAATTGTGTCCTAAAAGTGAGTGACAGCAAAGTTTTATGATGTCTAAAGATGGGCTTGAGTGGCAAAACCTGCACACTGAGTGAAAATTTTCCCAACTTAGGAGGTGTAGGGTTTCAAGCTCAACACAACTTGTTCTGTTTTCTAAATGATCATGTTCTGCTGTTTTCTTAAGGGAAAAGATTTGTGAACACACTAAGGCATTTTCACTTTTAGTTTATGGTCACATTAAAGAAGTGTAGCCATTAGAGATATGAATGTTAAAATGCAAGAGTTTAAAAAATTTGGTTCAGGAACATAAAAAATGCTGGAAAACAAATAGCTCGTTACATTATTGAATTCATTATGTATTTTTCATTTATACTGAAGTAATTTTGAAAGCTGATGGTCCACATCAGTAAGGGATAACTAATTACCAAATGGAAGTGTATGAATTAAAATCATGCAGTATTCCTGAGGCTGAAGAATTTATTACCAAATGAGTAATAGACTGAGTAGATCTTAATGATGAAAAGAGATAAGTCATTAAAAATAATATGTAAACACCAGCCTACCCTAATAACAAGCTTGGAAAGGATTTATGATCCTCACAGTATTTTAAAAACATAATTTCTTTCACACTCTTAAAATCAAATTTACAGCTATGTGAACCTTTCTCTGTCAAAGTAGAAAAGTAGAGTATATATTCCATATAAGCATCTGAGAAATATTTTTATTCAGTTTTATCAGAATATAACCACACATCATCTTTAGCCTTCTGATTCTGTGTGTTTCAGCAATTCCACATTAACAAAATCATTCAGAAACTGCCTATGCCCTATTGTGAGGCACTGATATAGCCAAATCACCAGCTGATTATCCTATAAAATTTGGCCCAAAGCAAAAATAGAGCATCCCAAATGAAGCTGTCGTAGGAACCTTCTTGTTCTTGACATGAGGAGCTCCAGCTGTCTGGCCCAACCCTCTGCCAGACATTACCCCACGCAAGGCAGGAATAGCGGAAAAGGACCATTCCTTACCTACAGTAGCTCACAGCCAAAATAAGAGCTTCAAACAGCCAAGGGAGGTGGTGACACATTACTTTCCCATTAGGTCTCCCCTGCCTGCGAGGAGGAGCAGCTGACTGTTCCTGCTCCATGCAGGTGGGCACCTTGCAGCAGCAAAATTCAGCAGACAGCTGGAGATGGCCCTGGTTTAAAGCACTGCAGGTGCTGGAGATCCCCTGTCTGAGCATTTGAAGAAAAAAAAAAAAACAATGGCAACTTGTTACAGCTAACAGAACGCAAAATAAAATAATCACTTGATAAGGAACCCGAGCTACCTTCCCTAGTTTTGCAGTTGCAAATGTACTATAAAACACCCAAGAAAAAGCAAGAAAACCAATAGATAAAAAAACACAGCAGTCTTTATATGATGGTCGTTAATTTGTGAAAAGCTGGCAAAGAAAAAGCATTTCCTGCTTAAAAACATAGTTCAACAACTTATATACCTGTAGCTTTCTGGTTATTCAGAAAAATATAGGGTATGTCTCTAAACTGCTAAGTCTGCAGCTAAGACTAAGGCAGCTATTTCAAGAAAGGGGATATTCTTGTTCAGTCAAAAAAAGGTCATGGAATTTTACAGTAGGTCTCCTAAAAATCCGTTTTCTAAAGTCTCACAGGAGAATCTAAAGAGACTCTTAAGAGAATTTAGACCTTACTAAGAAAGAAGCATCAGCAAATGCCCTCTGTGGTGGAAGTTTAAAAATTCCTTCACAACTATGACCTATAGCACAATCATTCTAATGACTCATACTTCACTAATGAAAATTCATTTGAAGGCTTCTCCCCAGGGCGTAGTGGGATGCTTAGAAAGCATAATTGGCATTTTACAGCTACTCACCACTCTTTCAAGGAGTCTGAAGCAATGACCACTAGCATTCAGTATCTGTGTATTCACATACAAATACCAAAACTATTCCAAAATTGCACAGCACACACAGAAGGGACTCTGCAGCATCCACAAGAAAAAATTCATAAAATTTTGCACTTACAGGCTAAAGATAATGGTGTCATGGTCTCAACAGGAATCTGTATTCAAAATATTTACAGCAAGGAACTGAAGCTCGAAATAATAACATCCTAAAAAACTGAAACAATAATTCCTAAACAAACAATTAGGAGAACCTTGGAAATTACCTAATTCCAATGAATAGGTGGCCAGCATTTTTGAAGCCAGACAACTGTCACCTCTTTTAATGTGTTTCTACAATGATAAATCCTTATGCAAACCATATCTGTGGTGAAAATAACAATAGATCTCTTGAGCTCTTAATCATTTTCCACTCCTCTAAAATAATCTTATTCCTCCTCCTTTGTTTACCTCGTAGAAACTTATAAGGACTTATGATTAACAAATCACTTTAATGAACATTAAAATTATTATTATTATAAATAACTGGATCAAGACAGATGTATATAGATATAAGGGGTATATATGTGTATATACAGATGCAAATACATATGAAGATACTACCTTTGAGAGCTTTTTTTTTCCCTAATGACGGAACCAGGCTGCAGACTCAGGAATAATGTTTATTGAAAAATGCTATAAAGTGGAAGTGATCCCACTTTGGAAAAACTCCCTCCTCCTCACACCACTATGCTGTCTAATTAACAATTATATTCTTTTGAGCATCTTAAAACCATAAGAAAATTCAGCCACTTCTGCAAGAGATTTAAATATGAGCATGTTATCGATTTAACAGAAATTCCTCTCATCAGGCCTCAGTGTGGTGTTCTTTTTCCTTCCTTTTACACACATGTTAAAATAATCATGTCAGAGGATTCTCATACTGTGTCTTCAAACCTTTCAGAGGATGATTCACTCTATTCATTTTCATTAGGCACAGTGCTGCTTAGCTTCAACTGAACATACCTTTTATACATTTAATGTGGATCCAGACCAATCTGCAGGGATTGAATGACTCTTTGCTAAAAATGTCAACTGACTGAAACAAAATATACGTGTAGGAAAGAAAGCGTGACTGAGAGGAAAGTGCTTGGGAGACGGATAGAAACTTTTGGTGATTTGGCAGTATGTGAAAAAAACTGGGCAGCCTCCCACTGAATTACATCTTTCCATCTGCCCTGTCCCCTCTCATTAGTGTACTGGGCCCATCCACACCTCTCTTGGGTGAATCATTTGGACAGCAGAACAAAAAATGCAGTAGCTCAACCAGTACAATTGAAGGATTAGGGAACAGCAAATTGGCTTGCAAAACTGACTCCATCTATGGAGAGGATGCCTATATTTATGTATGGAGGGATCTGCCTCACCCATGAGCAAACCTCCTCTGCAAATAGGGCAGGATTTAAACAGGACCTGCGACAAGCTACCCCTAAGTATGCCATGAAGGTGCAGTGATAAGGCTGGTGGAGGTACAGGTGAGTTATTCAGTGCATGAAAAGCATACCAAACTGTCTTTGTCAGCTGCCAGTTCTGATTTTTATAGCCCTTTTACATGTCAGCTTCCTGTTCCATGAAAATCATCTGATTGTTGATACCACCCCATCTTAGTATCACTACAGCTGTATCAGAAATAAGACATTCCTTTTCACATAAAAATAACTTCAAGGCGGGGCAGGTGGAAGAACAATTAAAAAGCCAGACTAGTAGTGAGCCAGACAATGATGGAATTGTCTCAGATCTCTGGATGACAAACCTCATTCCCCATGCACACACTTACTGTGATCTGTAACCAGCCTAGCCCAGGCCTTGGCCATGGAATATGAAGAAGAGGGAATTGAGAGCAGGCCCTCAGCTGGAGAGCTTCTTGTCAGTAAGGCTCCACCTGACATTTTGGACTAAAGATCAAATTCAATCAGTTACACAATCCTTTCTAGAAAACTCTCTTAACCAGTGCTCTCATTAAAAATCTCACATCCAGAGAAACTCGGGGAGAGAAAGAGAGAAGCTTCTCTGTTGAGAGTAAAATCTTGCCTTTACTTCTTTTGTTTTCTAACAGTAAGACTATAAGTGCTAAGAAAGACTATAAAACAAAGAGAAGATGTATTTGCATGGTCATTGCCCAGGTCACAGCTAAGGAATCAAGGAGAGCCTGGTTTGTCTCAGAAAGATCAAAATATTTTCCTTTATTTCTTAGGATACACAAACAAACTTAAACTGGAAACAGAGAGAAAAGGAGGACCTTTGCTTCTGCTAGCTATGAAGTCAGAGACATCATGGATGAGAATGTCTCAAAATGCTCACTGATTTATTTTTGCAGGCTCTCCAAAGTGTCTTGACACCTTTATTTGGGATCCAGATATTTATATAACACTCTGGAATTCATCAAAGACCGGTCTGAAATATTGTCACATGGCAGCCAAACCGTCTCAAGATGCCTCACTAGAATTCAAACATACACACTACACAGGAACTTCTTCTAGCAGGCTTTACAGAAGGGACCAGATAAAGCTGCCAAAGAAAATGAAATTTAACAGCCAGAAGTATGTGAAAATAATCCCTAAAATTGTGCGCTTTATCTCTGCTGGGGAAACATTTTCTTTTCCTTTCCTTCCTAATTCAATTTAAATTTATTTCCATTGTACTTTGCAAAGTTATTTTGCACGACATCATTATCATTTCTATCAAGCTTTAGACAGACTTATTTTTGCTTCATTAAATCATGCAGCAAGAACACTAACTTTAATCAAGGGACCTCACCAATTTCATCTCTTGTACATGCAGCCCTTATAAAACATTCCAGCATTTCTTGTTTTGCAGTTTTCTGTCAGTCCTGTGATCACAGATGCAGTTTATACCATGTAGACCATGCAAGTACCAATGGACTCAGGATTCTTTACCTGCAAGTACTTGCTTGTACTGTGTTTCAAACAGATTTTCTATGAGCACCCCTAGGAAGAACAAGATTGGATGAATAATTAGGGAAATCCAACACAACGGAAATAGGAGTTCCACTGAAAGCAAAGTGGGTTTTTTTCAAGACTTGAGAAGAAAGCATGCAGAAATATTTCTGTGCTTCCCAGAATGTAATTAGCTGTACAGGGCAAGTTTGGAGATAGGTATTTATAGCTGTGGTTACTGTTCTTGCTGCAACTCAGCAGTAACATTTAGGAAACCCTGAATGCAATTCCATCTTTTCTTCTCCCCTCACCGAGCCCATACTTGGAATTACTACTGTCAGCCACAAAGAAGAGAATAATTTCCAGACACGCTTCCTCTCTCCTGTCCTGACATATTATTTTCACTCTGGTGTCAGAGCAATCCCCTGTGTCTGCCATTTCAACAAAGAACAAGTCTAATATTCCTCTTTACCTCCTCAGATTTGCATCAGTCATTTGCCATACACACACTGTTGTATCATAATAGTTCTTGTGGTCAGTCTCAGGTGACTAATAACCTTGAATGAGACTGTTAAAAGAACCTAAATATTTTCTAGGGTTAATTGTCTTCTTCTATTATTGGTGAGGCCTCTTACCTGGAGTGGTAAGTGCTTTCATACCTTTACAGCCTGGGGTTCTGAAGTACTCCCCTTTGGCTAGTAACACTGGAAAGATAAGCATTAAAATACCACTTTATTTCAGTAGGGCTGTACTGACTGCCTAGATGACTTTATAAAATCCCTCAGCACTTCAGACAACCATCTGTGCTTGTCACTGGCACTTGGAAACAGTGTCCTTGAAGAGATTCCAGCGCCCATGACAGAAGATTAAAGCACTGGTTTGCTGATGCACAGTCCTGGCTGACGTACTCTAATCAGCTCTCAGAGACATAATCAGAATTTACAGTGGAAATCACTGCACCAACCAGAGAGCCAAAGCTCTCTGTCAGCATTTAAAAAAGCCCACCAAATGGCTACCTCTGCCTCCTGAAAATTAGCCACAGCTGTTGCTAAAAACTAGGCCAATTCCACAGGAAACCCGCAGAACTGGCAACTTTAAAACAGTAACGAGCTTCCCCAAGCAACTTTTAATCCTGAGCCCCCGAGAAGTGCAGAGCTAAAGCCGATGCATCATCCATTCTCTGAGCAAACCTCATTGTAGTTCTCTCTGCTGGCCTTCTCCACAGTGTCTCCCTCACAGGTCTCTCCAGCATGCAATAGTCAAAAAAGGAGTCACCAATACTTTCCAGTGTGATTTTCAAGAAAAACACATTTTAATATATTTCAAGTACACAGGCCATGAACAAATGTACAGCAGCTTATACATAGTCACCACTTTCCCAGAAACTCGGGGCCAAATTCTGAAGTAATTGGAACCTTATGCAACTGTTGACTCTACTGAGAGCAAACAGGTGTTATGTCAATTATCACAGATTATCTCAGTGAAATAGCCCCAATTTGGGGTTACATTATGACAATTTTGTAACTACTTGACATAAAAGGTCTTACAGTCACCATAAGCAGGCATAAGAGGCTCATCAGTGTTTTAGGGTGGAGTAGTGTACAATCAAAGGAAAGTGAAAGTGGCCAAAGTTTCCTTCAATCCAGAAAATCCCAATGACTCCTTATCTCCAAGGAGTATTTAACAACTTGCACATGTTAGCACAGCATGACTGCTCAGATACAGGCCAAGTGAAGGGCTCAGTGCATGGCTATGGTAAAAATTGCATAGTGAAACCTTTGTTATCCAAGATGTTCTTTTATTTTAGGAGAATTTGCTCATTCTTTGCAAAAATACCTCATTGTTTCATGCCCAGAAAAGCAAGTGAAACTACCTGTACTCTAGGAAATTACAGCGTGCCTTCCTTCAGGACTGAATGGGATTTCTGTCTAAATTCTACTCACCGAGTTCTATATCCCACTCTATTTTCTAGAGCAAAAAAATGGCCTGCAACAGCTGTTTCACTGTGCTTGGCCTAAAATTACTGAGAAGAAACTAGAATTCCTATTTTTTGAACCTATAGAATTCCTATAAGCATGTACAGCCTTTTATACTTTCCGTAGTCAGAAAAAAACAAAAATGAAAAAACAAACCAGCTGAATTCATGTTTCTTTGTCCTGACAACAAAAGAAGGATCAAGGAGTTGAAGATTTTCTAAAATTCAAGTGACATTGCCTGTCAGTTACTATTTCGGCTCTTAAAAAGAAGTCCAGAGGTCATGACTGATTATATTTAAACTTAACCAGTTGTTTTGCTTAAAGATGATGGAGCATAACAAGTAAACCTGTGGGACAGTAGATATAACAAATTAAATTTATATTCCTTGAGTGAGTTTAAGGGTGCTTTCTACACCCTTTAGCTTTATAACATGAATCTTCAAAGGGCAGTGGCAGTGGGAATTCAGCTTGATAGCCTGTTTCCTGAGCACATGTAAAGATAAGTCTGTAATATTGTTTTGCCCATTTATCAGTTTGCTGAAGACATTTTTAGAGCGTTTCACTTACCCATAATACAGAAAGGAAACCTCCCTATTTACAGCTGAAACCACATGATATTTTCTCAAAATATTAAGAAAAATTTTTCAAAAGGGCAGAAACGAATTCTGACATCAAGTAGTTCATATTGCCTCCAAAGCCCACAGGAGCTTCACAAATGGAAAGCTATCATGGCAGCACCTGCCTTGACATTTAACAAATGTGTAGATAGCCATGTCTCATGGATACGTATTTGGATATTTCGCAAACAATTCAGCTCTGGTAGCTGCTTTTAGTCACAGCATTATAGATACATATGACATAATCATTGTCTGGGACAGTATTTAAAACACAATTGTTACTTGCTCTTAAAACCAGATCCTATAACATACAGCTGTATTTGGAAACTTTGGATGCTGGCACGTATGCTAGATGGACATCCTGCACACAGGCAAGTGCTGGAAATGTTGCCTCATTAAGAAGAAACTTTTCCCACAAGCTCTGGGACTGTTTGGAATTCCAGTGCTTGAGAGATTACCTCATTGTTAGGCATCACCTAATTTGAAACACAATCATACCCAACAGTGTTCCATCATCACATTAGGAAGGTTTGCCAGCTCTTTCTGCGCCTAATAGACAATAAGGAGATAGTTGCATCATGCCTCCAAAAGCCAGAAATATTAATCCAGGAGTAGAAATCTCTGATATCTGTTTTACAGTGCTTGAAGTACCTATGCAAATACTCTTTCCTGGATGGACAGATGGACATTGGAGCAAACTGGTAGCTAGAAGGCTTGCAATATTGGGTTTCTTTGTATTTAAAAACAAAGAATATTTACTTTTATACCCAAAAAAATCTATTTTTTTCACAACTCCCTCATTCTTTAAAGGTTTCAAATCAACATAAAAAAACCATACCCGAAAAAAAAGATAAAGACCAAAAAATATGTCTCGCGTAACGACATGAAGCAGCCTGAAGAATTAAAATAGTAGACAATTAAGCTCATTGACTCAGAATGGGAAGAAAAAAGCAAATTTAATTAATGCGTATCTTGGTTAAGCACACTTGAAGAATTAGAATCTTCCCCTGAATCTTTTATAAAACAGGAACAAAATTAATTCTTCAAAGAATTCTGATTAATGAAAAGGAATACTGCGTGAATGATACTGATCCTCTATTTTTAATATGATCTCCTAACTTTACAATTAATATGGTTATGCAGTCATCCACAGAACATTTTCCAGGTGGCTTGAAATAAATTGGGCTCAAATAAAGCACACTGGATGTGACAATGAAGTCCATTCCTTTGTGATTTCATTCATGAAATTCCATACATGACGATTATGGTGAAAAATAGGGACAAGATAAAGTGTTACAGCAAATTAAAACACTTCTCTGTAACTTTATGCTAAGAGAGCACAGAGCACCTAGGCAACCAGGGCTTCTCCTGCCCAATGCAGTTTTAAACGCTGCTAATGCTGCCCCATCACTTGAACCCTTGCAGCAGTCCTGTGGGCACATGGGAACCTTGGAAATGCTGCCTACTAGGCCCCTTTGCCCCTTCCGTCAGGATCCCTGTGCTTTGCCTTAAAGGAGAAGCACCACAGCCCCATGACCTGTGTAGGGCCGTGCTGCTGCTGTGGACATGGGAAATGACAAAAGAGAGCAGAGGCAACAAGGCTTTCAAACTGTGAGAAGGGATGTATGGGTGGGACTTCAGGAAGCACTTTTGCCCAGAAAGGGGCATTTGATATCATAACGGGCTACTCCAGAGGGTGCTGGAGCAGTTGCCAGTGTGGGACATATTCAAGGAAAGCCTGGGTGTGGCACTCTATGTCCCTCTGGTGTTCTGTTCTCCCCTGCTTGGAGGGCTATGGGACTTGAGGGGGGCCCAGAGATGTTCCTGCTGCCAGAGCAACCCTACCACAGAACTGCCTTTGGTGTGCAGCTGCAACTCCATCTTAAATCTCGAGGCGCCACTGACTGAGAAGCTCCACCAGAAGCCTGGACTTCGGACACTTACGAACCCTCTTCCCTTTTCAGGCTTCCATCTTTTTCCTGGTCTATTCCTTGACATTTATTCTAGCACAAACATTCAGTTCCAGTAAACCCATCTTTCCTCAACCCATGCTTTCTTCTTTAATGCAAGTATACAAAGAAGAAGGAAAGCAGCCCCTTGGAATGGCCTGAAAGTTGAGCAGCGCTCACTGGCACAGCCTCTCCTCCTGCATATAGGCGAGGGAGCGAAGAGGCAGGGCCAGGTTTTTCAGAGATGGGCGAGGACAGGAGAGAGCAGATGCCAACAATGGTGTGTAGCTGCGCCAAGGGAGGTTTAGGTGGAACTTTAGGAAGAACTTTTGACCTGAAAGGGGCATTAGATATCAGAATGGGCTGCCCCGGGGAGTGCAGGTGGAGTCGCCACTTGTGGACGTCGCTCATCCAGAGCCTGCATGGTGGTGGCAGCTCATCGCGCAGAGCACCGCGGCCGGCCAGGGCTACTCACTCCGGCCTCCTGCAGCTCTACCTGCTGCTGGGTCTGGCCCGTCACCTCGACCCTTCCCACCGTCCTGAGGGGGACACGGGCACCTCAGCTCTGCCGCCCGAGGAGCGGGAGCTGCAGGAGATGGAGCCTGAGCCAACTCCGCTGGTGGACATGGCTCTGGTTTCCTGGACATGCTCACTGGTGGAGCTGCTCATCACGGGCGTTGTCCTGGGACGCTGCCTTGGCAGAAGGCTCCGGAGACTCTGGGGACAGGTGAGGGAGGGGGGTCAGGCAGGCAGGACAGGGCAGACCCCGAAGGTGCTGGGCCTCTCGGGCAGCCCTTTGGCCAAGGCCCCGCGGCAGAGGGGGCTGAGCCACTGGGCGGGAATCGGGCCCAGCCTCAGCCCCAGGGACAGCACCAGGCACAGGCGGCCGCAGCTCTTCTTGCCGCAGCCTCTGCCCGGGGCAGCCCAGCCAGGCCCGGGTCTGTCGCGCAAAGGCGAAAGGCAGCCCCAGAGGCCTCGGCCCGCTCTGCGCCTCTGCCCCTTCCATCGGGATCCCTGTGCTTTTCCTTGCAGGAGAAGCACCAGAGCCCCTCGGCCCGTGCAGGGCTGTGCTGCTGCCAGGGACGCGCTGCTGCCAGGGACACGGCTGCCCCAGCAAGCTGATCCAGCTGCTGAGGCACAACCGCGCCATTCTGCAGCTCTGCCTGCGCCACTGCTCTCTGCAGAGGCGCAGAGCCAAGACAGCGGCAAAAGGGGGCATCTGGAAGAGGAGGAGACTCCAAGCCTCCCCTCAGCGCTGACTCTCCAGCTCCAGCGCGGCGCTCTGCCTGCAGAGCATTGCGGGGGATGTGTGACCAGTGCCCAGCCCAGGCACTGCAACATCTTTCATCTTAGGCGTTAGAGAAACCCCCGTTCTTAGCCATAGGGTTCCCTGCTACCTTTTCTACAAGAAGTTCAATTTTCTCTTAGTGTTCCATTTCCAAAATTTTAAAGTTTTTTAGTCATAAGGTTCTCACCCCATACTCTTCTAGTCACCCCCAGCTGTAGATTTTGAAGAAAGTCAAGTGAATAAAGTTCATGTTTCCTACCCATTGCTGTGTCATTTCCTTGATATTCCATCCGAGGTGGGACATAGCAATGGATGGGTTTGCACAGCTGCTCCAGACCGCTTGGAATGGAGAGCCTGAGTGCCCCAGCAGGATTTTTAAGTGTATGGAGTTCAACTGGAAAGAAGATGGTTGGCAGCATTCTTCTGCTTCTATCTTCCAAAGCAGCTTGGATTCCAGCCCTGTCTGCACTGTGCCAGGGGGCCCCCCAAAGGCCCTGGGAGGTTTCACTCTGCTGACAAAAATTCCTCACCAGAGGGTACAGAGACTTTGGTCCTTTCTGTGAGGTTCTGTCGCTTCTCTGACACAGTTCCTCAGACCTGTCTCAGCTGACTGCCTGTGCTCCTTCTCTCTCTGCTCTTGTTCTCAGGACATGCATCCAATCTTAGCCTTGTGAGAGAGACAAGTTCCGTCCCTTTGGAGTTCCATTCTCCTCTGTTTAGGAGCTATGGGACTTGATGGAGGCCTGGACATGCCACAGCAGCCCCATCACAGAACGGCATTTGGAGTGCTGCTCCAACTCAATCTTAAATTCAAGGTGCTGCTGACAGAAAAGCTCTTCCAGAACCCTGTACATCAGACACTTAGGACTCCAACCAGCACATAAACTGAATATAACTGGAACCTAAATGTTAAGTCAGGACAAAGCTTACCAAAATTTTGTCTTATATGCTAAATATTTCCACATTACTACCAACCTGATCCAATAAAAATATCAGACACAGCAGACTTCTTTTTTTTTAACAGCGCATCATCTGATCCATCTCTCACAACTTCTGAAATAGGTATCAACAGAATAATAACAGTTTCATGTACACGTTTCAGACACAGACATCCACTGAAATGTTGGTTACATAAAACCAGATTTTTTTTTCTGAATTTTAATGAAACAATAAAAAGAGGTTTAGAAACTGATCCAAACACAGTCAGACAAAACAAGGGTCTTTCTATTCCTCTCAGTACTCTTTGGATCAGCCCCTGATTTATTTATCAGCATCTATTTATGATGATGCTTGGGGTGCCAACTTGCTAAATTACATATAGACCAACAAAAAATATCCTTGTGATTTGTTTTTGCTCCATGTTGAGTATGAGATTATCTTAGCAACATAATTCATTGGTGAGTACAACTATTGATTTCAGAAGAATAACGTCTGTTTTCGAACATTTTTCTGCATCTCTTGCCAAGCTCCATGGAGATATTTTATATGAGATATTATTCAAAACCTGTAAGTCTGCTAAATTAAACAGGGGGCTCTGGGGTCTTTGAAAATTAAGTGTGGTGAAATCAGAGACTTTTACCTACACAACTTAGTGAAAATAAGCAGCTACAAAGCACACTGCTCTTCATTGTTTTGAGTTCTTCAGTCCATTACTAAATTTAAAGCCAGCATTTGAGTTTATTACTTCTTTCCACAGATTTCACATTTCTCATCTTATTTTCAGTGCTGGTCAGAACTGGAACCTTTTTCTGTCCTTTGTTTTTAGATGAGGGCTAAGAATAGATTTCCTTCTGGTATGTTATTAATACTCCAGCTTTGGTCCACGATAGTCTGTTTTCCTGTGTCACTTTGAACATAAGTTATGTTCATTATTTTCTGACAGTCACTCTGTTCTTCTGCTTTCACCTTGAAGAAAAAGTTATTTGAGACAATGATATTTAGGGGAATCATTTGTTCACTTCACTGTACTTTTGGGCTTTTAATATACCTGGAGACCTCTGTGGTTGATTTGTTCAGATCATAGTTCAGTGGGGCAGTCCACTCTTCTTACTTCTGGAAAAAGTTCAGCCGGGCTCTATCCTGATTTCATAGCCTCATATAGGCACAGATTTCCTAGCAAGCGTCTCAGTCACTCCATTCCCAACTAGCTACATATTTTATTCCAATTTTTCTTGGAAGTTTTCTCTGGCTAAACTATTATATTTACTAATAGAGATACTTTACAATAGTTATAAAAGATATCAGTGAGGGCATCTTCATTTTGGCCTTTTCAAAGACATGATATCCTCTGGGCATTTACAATAATTATAGCACACTGCTTCTTTTGCTTTCTTTTTTTGCAGGAAGAAGGGAAATAAACCCAAAAACCTCTCCTTCACCTCTCTAACATATTAGTTCAAGGCTCAGACAGCACTTAAATCCCTCTTAAGACCTCAGGTCAGGGTAAATTTCACCCTTGAAGAGCTACAAGGAGGGAATCAGTTTCTTTTGTTCCCATTTTGGAAAAAGTCTGTCTGCTTTGTTGTGTATCTGGATTTTTTTCTCAAATACGGTCTTCAAAACACAGGTGTCCCCAAATTACCTCTGGTTGAGAAGACATGGACTCAACTATAAAATGATGCAAAAGAAAAACCAAACCAAACAAATCAACAAATCAACAAATTTAAGATTCATTAACTGGAGGAAAGAGTATTTGTTGGCACTTAGAATGTGATTCTGTGACAGACGGGCTGCAAATTTACTTTTACAGCAGTGTTCCTTGGTATCATGTTTATAATATTTATCATACCTTTTTTGTCTATCACAATTGTTACAAGTATCTGTGAGTACTAATAGTTCTGGTCCAGGAAGTGCTGCTTCTCTGGTCCCTGTCTCACCAGAGGTATTTCCATTTTGTTGCATCCACGTCTTAAAGACAAAAAATGAGTGTTTCAATATTGCTCTTTCTAGAAAAAAGAACAAGGTAATTTTTTCCCTGGTCAGATTTCATATGGATGAGGAAAATACAGATTCTGCCACTCACTGAACATTCAGCCCCCTCCATTGTGCTGTTTTCTGAATGATTACTTTTTCTACTGGATGAATACAAATCAAAACCATTATATATTTCCTAGGAAGAAGAGAAATCAAGAAGAACAAGGTTTTGAGCTTGTCTCTAAAAATCTAATAAAATTCTTTTATAAAGAAATTTTATGACATAAATCACCACCTGTCTTCCAGTAATCTCCTGGGATCTTCATATTACTCTCTGAATCTTGTCACTGGCATTGAATTGCTCAGTTAAATGTGCTGTAACACTCTTTCACTCTTTCCTGAAGAATGATGCCACAAACCTTACAACAAAGGGAAGCACTGTTGTTATTCTTCATTTTCTTCTTACCTTAATTTTCTTCCTACCTTAATTTTCTTCCTAATTTGCATTGAACAGTTACCTAAATTACTTCTTATATATCAGTAATACAAGAAGTGCTCATAATTAAAAGCTACTACTACTAATACTAATACTTCTATTACATCAGATAAAAACCTACGTACTCATGTTCTAATGACAAGAAAAACACCTACCAGTGTAGCATAAACTTATCCTAAAGTAAACAGACACAATTCTATTTAGGTGGCTAGAGCCTACTAACCACCAGAAAAGGAGAGGCTAAAACATTAAGGACTGGAACTTGTTTAAATTTTTTTTAAATTTTTTAAAAAGCAAGCATTTAGACTAATGAAAAATGTTTCCCATTATTAGACTGCCTTATAAATACTTATTGGGCAACATTAACAGCAGCAGTAAAAGAGCTATGTGTAATATAACATATGCCATATATCATGCATTTGCCTCTGCTTAGATTAAGAATGTGTATGTTATTTATGAGCAGTGAAGTTGTAAGTTTAAAGAGCCATTCTGGGGAACAAAGTTAGATTAGGCACACTCAGTGTAGGCTGCATGGTTTGCCACTGAGTCTCATAACTTAGAATTACAGCACACTGACTCCTGTCACACACAGTCACATTTCAGCACTGTTTACTGCGCTCTGTGGCTTCTCCTTGTCAAAGGCAAGCAACCTGGTACCAGATTTACATGGGCTTTCAACCAGCTTTCAGGCTCCAATTTCAAAGCACATGGGACTCATTCTGGAGTCGAAGTCAACCTTTAAATCAAGCGACAAGGAAAAATGGACGATTTTAAACAAGATCTAACCATCACAACAGGAGAAGCCATCAAACAACCCAGGTTCAGTTGCTGGAGCACAGTTTAGGTACATGGTGGCCAATAAAACCTGAAGTAACTTTAGTGGTGATTAAATATGTCCTGGTTAAACATGTGCTTTACTTAACTTCATTAACTTTTTCCACCTATCCCTCCCCACAAACAGACTCACTTCACTGAATTATGAGAAATAATGTCTCATGAATATCTGACTCAAATAATCATAGAATCATGGACTGGTTTGGGTTGAAAAGGACCTTAAAGAGCACCTCTTTTCAACCCCCCCTGCTGTGGGCAGGGACACCTTCCACCAGACTCAGCTACTCAGGATGCACTCACCTACATCATTAAGGAAGATATTAAAAGCATCCTGGTTTGCACAAAACTTACAGCAATAAAGACTCACAGGATGCATCTATTCAAAATGTTCAGAGGCATAATACAGTTGGTATCAAAAAGCAAGCTATTAAATAATTTTTTAAGTATTTGAATGCTCCATTAAAGCAAACCTTCAGGTGTTTAAAAGTCCTGCTCCAGAGCTACTTACCACAGACAGAACATGCTACCATAGCAGACTAAATACTTTGAGAAAGGATACATGAACTGAACTTTTATTCTGCACACATCTGCAAACAAGGCGTGTGAGAAAAAGACATGATAAACCTGCTTTACAGAGCCTAAATCAGGTAGGACCACCTCAAAGCTAATTTATTCTGAGCTAGAGAGTAAACATAAAAAAAAATTAAAATAGATAACTTATTCTAGGAATGATACGCGAAATGCGGTAACATTGTCAAAGCACATTGCCAAAACGTGATGAACAGGAATTCTAAATATTTCTGTTTTATTTATTCTAAAGTAGGTTGGAGGGGGTTTTTTGTACACAGGATGGAGACATTTTATTAATGACATGCAGCTAACAGCAGTTCCTATATTTTTAGTTTGAACTATTTAGGATCACAGTAAAAAATACTACAATCAATTATATATCTCAGCCTTTTTAAGAGCGTGTGTTAAAACGTCAGTAAAAGTAGACATGAAATACTGTTGTAATGCACTTTCCTCACAGTCTCCTTTTTTTCTCCTTAAAATATTAAGGCTAGACTAATTCCACCACCTCTTCCCCATTTCAGCTATAATAGCTGCTCAACAGCAAACCATCTCCATATGGAAGGTATAAAAATAAAAGGATATCTCATAATAGAAGGATAGTTTAATGAACTGTCATCATCCAGAACTAGCAGGGAAGAAAACTTCAATAAGCGGGTGACTCTAAACACATAGCTGGGAAAATAACTCTTTAAAATTTCAGGAAGGAAAAGGACAAAAGAAACAGGAAAACTGTGTGTGGTTTGACCATCAGTGCAATAAGGACTACCTGTACAATTTTTCATTTAAGAATTGTATTGATGTTAGTCTGGATTGAAACAAGCCCTCATACATCAGGGTCCAAATAACACTTTAAACAGATGCACAAAGTAAAAAGCAGAACATTCATCTTACTGAAGGATCGTGATAAAATGAAAGGAGCTATTTCACTCTTTCTAAATTCTGGTCTCTATAGGACAAAGCTTCTTCCATCATTTTGCACTACTTTGTAGAGCTCATTAGGGATATCTTCTTTTCCAAGCCATTCTCTGGCACAGACATGCTATAGAAACAGCTTTCATGAGTGAGAGCAGGGCTTATCCCAAATGCAGTTTTATCCCTAAAACCTCCTACCAGAAATTAAATCAGGCCACATCCAAGCCATCCCTAGAAGAGCCAGCCACCAGCCTGTGCCTGCCTTGTGCCCCAAAGCACAGCATATTCTTTCCCTATGTCATATTGCTATTGATTACAAGTCATCCTTTTCTGAATTATTAATTTTGTAGATGTGCAATGATAAGTTTTACAGTTTATGCACACACTTCAAGTTATTTAGCGTAGCTGCAGATACGTGTTAACCATAATGGTCATTTTTCACACTGATAAAGTGTATTAATTATGTGTTGTATCAAAAATGTCATCACTTTTTTACAGAATCACAGAATGGGTCAGGTTGGAAGGGACCACAGTGGGTCATCTGATCCAACCTCCCTGCTCAAGCGAGATCATCCTGGAGTGCAGGCCACAGGTTTCATGTCCAGACAGTTCCAGGATACCTCCAGAGAGGGAGTCTCCACACCCTGTCTGGACAACCTGTTCCAGCACTGAGGCAGTTGCACAGTAAAGAAGTTCTTCCTCATGTTCAGGTGGAACTTCCTGTGCATCTGTTTCTGCCCCTTGCCTCTTGTCCTGTTGCCCTGCACCACTGAGCAGAGCCTGCTCCATCCTTTGACCCCACTCTTCAGTTACTGACAGATATTGGTGAGGTCCCCTCTCAGCCATCTCTTCTCGAGGCTGAATGGCCCCAGCTCCCTCAGCCTCTCCTCCTAAGAGAGATGCTCCAAGCCCGTAATCAACTTCTTTGCCCTCTACTGGACCCACTCCAGGAGCTCAATGTCTCCCTTGTCCTGAGGAGCCCAGGACTGGACACAGGACTCCCGATGTGGCCTCAGCAGGACTGAGTAGAGGGGCAGGATTACCTCCCTCTGCCTGCTTGCAGTGCTCTTCCTAACACATGCCAGGAAAGGAGAAGAAATACAGCTCAACATTACCATAAGCAGGTGTACAGCAGGTTCAAGGAAATGAAAAGTCAGAAGTAAAGGATATTAAGAAACATATCCTATAAATCTACTGTAACTCTAAGTTATCAGGATACACTGAAGAGGGAAACTGCAAAAAAATACCCCTCTCTATTAATTAATATATGCACAGGGCATTCCTGAAGTATCAGGAGGAATATGCTAAGTGAGATTCTACTTTCTGCAAACAAAACAAAATAAATTCTTATTATGTTTTTTATTCTACATATTGTTTTGACAGATAAATGTATTCTTTATTGCAGACAAACTACCAAATGGCAGAGTTCCTGGGAAGCAAATCTGCATGCTCTCTAACAGCCATTTCAGGTAACTTATAATTATTTCCTCTGGCACCTTGTGAATTGTGACTGACTGTACATAAGCGTTGGTGTCCTCATGATTGGTGCTGTCATGCCCCTGGTCTTATAAAAAACACCCGCTGCCAAGACAAACAATGGCCCACAATTTGGTGAATTTTTCTGAGCAGGCATAATGAGGTGCAGTTGACTACCATCAAGCTCAACTGGGCAAGTGCAACTGGGTTATTCCTCAGGCAGTGAGAAGGGCTGGCTAGCTGGAAACCAAAACCCACTTTATTTGAAAAAGAGGGGGAAAGCTTTCTAAAAAGATCCCTGAGAGATGTCAGAATGCCCTTTCCAGCTGGGAACAAAGCAGAGAAGTCAGCAGCAATTCATGAGTTTATGAACTGTCATGGTCTTTCAGAAGCCTTCTGGATCCCACCCACCCTTCTGCAAGCTCTCGGAGCCAACCACTGTTGATGCTGACATTTCTCATCAAGCTATGTGGGTGCTCATGGAGGAAATCTGGCACTTACATATGATTTGAAAATCTATCTAATTTGATTGACAGCCATCTTTTCCTTTTTTCCTTCCTTCCTTCCTTCCTTCTCTAACCTGAAAACTTCTCCCTTTGCTGTTGATACCATGCTAGCTTTTTATCCTCTTGGTGGAGACTGAAGCAAAAATTCATTAATGCTTCAACTATCTTGGTGGCGTCTATTTTTTGCTTTTCTTCCTCTTTGAGCAGTGGGCCAGCTCTGTCTGGGGTCCTCCTCTTAATGTGTCTGCAGAATGCCTTCTTGTTACCCCTTGTGTACCTTCTTTCTACATTTTATTATGCCTTGTAATTTCTGATTGCATTCTTATGTCCTTATATGACCTCCTGTTAGACTCTTTCTGATTTCTACTTCCATGCTAGTATTTTGACTGCCATGTCTTTTCTGCTCTGTGGATAAAGGACTTTGGTGTCCCATTTGCCAATTCAAGTAATTTAATAAGGAAATTAGATCCGATATTCTGCAAGAAGAAGAGATTCCTTGCTCTTCATTACAACCTCTTCTTCATTCCCACAATTTATGATATTAATACAAGGCTGTTGCTGTACTTCGATGTTTGCCTTTTATTGCAGATATCTAACATGTACAAAAGTATTCCTTATTATTGTCTACAATTTAGGAAGAGAAAAAGTGTGGGCTCAGCAACCACCAGTTGTATTATACAGACTGGAAATACAAGCAACTGAACTTTAACTTTGAGGGCTGTGTTCGGTTCCTTGGAGAAATACGAAATGTATCTTTGCACTGACAGTATTTTGTCTGCAGTGTGTCATTTTGAATCAGCAGTAACACATGATCCACCCGTCCTCCTCCATTCATAGTCCATATTCATCTAGCAAATGTTTTTGCAAACAAGTGAATGATGAACAAGCAAAAATGATGAAAAATTATGAATAAGAAAAGAGAAAGAATACATCGTTCATATGACTACATGTATTTATAAGAATCCAATTCTAATTCATAATTTTGGAAAAAGTTTTTCAGGGCAGTTCTCTTTGTTTGGTCTGAGTCTGGAGAGATCTTTGCCAAGTATGACAAAATAGGATTCTGAAATCTTCTAAGTTACTAGATCACAATATAGTTTAAGATGCTTTCTTTTCACCCAGATAAAAAATTATGTCTGGGATATTTTAAACCTCAGACTTGGCAGGTGACACTGCTTTGAATAAAAAACTAATTCATATTTAAAATCTGCTATTTGCACAATGTTGCCATTGACATTGAAACCCTGTAGCAGAAAGAACAAGGTCAAAATGGCTGCCAAATATTACATCAAAGAAGTCATGCACTTTTTGACTTTTGAAAAAGCTTTTTTATGTAAGCAACAAGAACATTTCTTCTGCTCTTCAAT
The DNA here is from genome assembly GCA_013400655.1 of Mystacornis crossleyi. Taxonomy (NCBI): domain Eukaryota; kingdom Metazoa; phylum Chordata; class Aves; order Passeriformes; family Timaliidae; genus Mystacornis; species Mystacornis crossleyi. The sequence goes on from VYZQ01038672.1 coordinate 63,921, forward strand.
TGCACAATACAATTGTTAAGCACTGGAATTAACATGGTAACTTAAGTATGTAACTAAAAGAATTATACATTTCTACATATAAGATTGTTTACATCACTCAGAGGTCTTGCTTTCTTTTTTCTGGGTCAATATATTTGCCTGGTATATCCATCTGGAAACAAAAAAGTACAGTTTACCTTAAGATACAAAATACAAGCATATATATCATTTTGCTGTATTCTTCTCTAAATAATTGTTTCCATATTTTTGGCTTCCTTTGGAAGTTGTGTCAAAATGTTTTGATTATTAGCTGATGAAAATGAGGAGACTCTCTTTCCGTTATGCTGCCATGCACATCTCACCTAATTCAAATTATTTCCTTTCATATCGTGACTCACAAGTGGTGTTTAGCCACTTCATTCAAGAAATATATGTTGTTTCCTTCCTTTATTCTCTAGGTTCTCAGGGTTATAAAGAGCCTCAGAACTTCCAGACACGGTGCTCAGATGTGCATCCAGAATCTTGCAGGCAGAGAAGCATGAAATTGTCTCAAGGGTTGGAAACGTAAAGCAGCCGATACCCCTCATGCTTCAAATCTTTTCAGATCTGTAGCTAAGTGTCTGTTCTATCCAGGGAACAACTGTAGTAGATCACCTCCTTTCCCAGAAGCTGAGTTGTCTCTCAGTTCATGTTTTGCTTTGGGTTTTGTCTAGGCAACTGGATCAAAGCTGTCAAAATGGTTTTATAGTTTAACTATAATAATTTACAGGGTTTCTGACAAGAACATGGAGCGCAACAAGCTTGTATAGCACCAGCTTCCACTGTTGAATTGCACATTTGCAATTCCTGTTGACCTCAAATACTTCACATTTATTGGATTGATCTGCTGGTAAGCAGAGAGTGGGCACCAGGTATATAAGAGGACTTCAAGAGCTGGATTAGTTGAAGAAATTAATTCAGAGGAGATAACATACAGGAAAGTTATGGCTTTGTTTTCCATTTCGCACATCTATGTCCCAGTAAAGGATTCTGAAAAGATTTTGTGTATTTAGATAGATCAGGCACAAAATTTTAAGACTAGAATGTTTGACCAAGACTATACACTCCTAAACTTATAATTTTTGCAGGAAACCAGCTGAATGATTCAGAATGTGAACGAAAATCCAAATGGCAAAGATTCAGAAGTATTTTAATCCCTGCTTGTAGCAGACTGTTAATTATCCAAATGTACAAAACTTTTCAGTGCTTGACACCAGCATATAGGTGCATAAAGCGTTTGATCCAGTTTTTCTCAGGCTTATGTGTGAGCTGCAAATACAGTGGCTTAGGTATCAAAATATCCGTACTTGACAACAGACATTTGTTGTGCCAGTAGAAAGCAATGGAGCTTGGACTGCAGTTTCACTGGAGCACAGACAGAACCTGGTTCACAGGTTGTCA
>VYZQ01038673.1:0-19414 GCA_013400655.1 Mystacornis crossleyi
AAAAAAAAAAAAAAAGGACAGCATGTCTGTATGGGCTCTGGGTTCCTCTCCCACTACACGGCTCCGAGTTCCCTGCTGATGACAGTCCTATGAGGAAGGAAGGGCACATCTCCTGTCTCTTACAGCTGGTGGAGGGTCTGTAAGAGCATGTGGCGAGCAAATGAACAGGAGTCAAGAGCACGGTTTGGTCTGTGGAAAGAAGAGAGAGAGAGATTTGAAACACTGAATTTTGGAATGGCTTTGTGTCTGACTGAGCAAATAAACACTATTTCCAATGCATTGTGCATGTATGCCCCCAAACCTACGAATTTTAGCCTCGGGTATCTCTTCCAAAACCGCTCCATCACTGCTGCCCAGATCACTGCTTCCCATTCAGAGCTTGCTGTGGAAAACTCTCTCCTGTTGCTAAGTCCAAGTCAGGAAGGCAACTGCCAAGAATCAGAACTTTTATTTTCATAACTATAAACAATCTGCTGCTGGACTTTCATGTCTGCAGCCCACTGTCTCATTTTGGGTAGAATGATGGGGGTGGGGGGGGAAAGCCCCTTTCCTCTCATCTGGCAATGGGATTTTCCATAAAGTTTCACTGTTTAGAGCCCCAAAACACAGGACATGACTCTGTGAGCACTCAAATCTTTTCTCACCAAGTCATCTGCTATCTATAATCTGATGGTGGCTTTGGTCTTGGGGCTTTTTAAGTCTTCTAAAGAGGCAACATAACCTCCTGTCCTCTCCTTCCCTGAGGTCAACTAGCTGTTGACTGGCTTTGCTGGGCCACCTTTCAGGATGCCTTACAAACAGCCCACAGAACCTGCAGAACATCATCTGAAAGGGCCCAAGACAGAGGTTGCAATAGGTAAGTCATACTTACACAGAATAATCTGCTCCCTGAAATTAAACAATGGAAATACACTCGCAGCAGGGTTAACATGAGGCTGAATTTCTGTAATGTTCCCATTGCCTCCCAGTAATGTATATTTCTGTTTCTGCAGGCTAATTGCTAGCTCAGCATCACTGAAACTTCTACCAATCTCTATCCATCCCTTAGGGAACTTCCTCCAAAGAATTTTGATCCAAGGTTTTCCACTGTTCTGAGAATAGAAATCATTAATTTTACTTCTCTCCCACCTCACCACAGCAAAATAACCTTTAAAAATGAACAGCTGTGAAGCCTACTCAATTTGGGAAAGAAGGGTGATCTGCAATAAAGAGTGGAATATCTAGGAAGGAGCAAGGAGTTCCCCTCTGGGTGTATAGCACAGGAATAAGAGCTGCAGAGGGTGGTTGGTACAGCACTCCATGGCTGCTGCTGTTTAATAGACGCACATCTTGGAGAAGACTTAACCCTTTTATTCCCCGCCAAGAGCCATTCAGTGCCTCACACTGAACACACAGTGTCACAGAATTACAGCTTGGAGTTTATTTTCAAAGTTGCTGGGAGAGGTATTTCAGCCCTCATGTCTGGAAGACCCAGCCCTGTTTGCAATGAGGGGGCTGGTTCCATCCAGGCAGCTGCCCATTTTTAGAAATAGAGAACCTAGACTGCTGGTGTTGACCACAGACAAGATCCCTCAGCCCCCTCTCTTAACACTAAGCCTCCTCTAGCAATAAATTCCTCCTTATTTGCTGTGGAGTTATCTGCCTGCCACTCTATGCTACAGACTGTTGAAAGGGACCAGTGATGTGATGCAATTCAACAGCAAGGAGCAGCATAAAGAACCCCAAAAAACCTACCAAACACAAACTCCATCACCTCCAGCAAGTCACAAGTGGGCAGGCAGACATACTTTCAGTATTTCCACCAAAAAATTATGGAAAAGCACATGTGGATTCACAGCACCCTCTTGTGTCCAAAAGACCCAAATAAGGTTTGACAGCAAGCAGAGTAAGATGGATGCTGTTTACAGTCTGTATTCATAATTCTGTAATTATTAGAAAATATCAAACACTGCCTACAACAACAAATTGTCAGAAAAGAAAGGAGGTAAGTGACTACTCCAGAAGCCTCTTGCAGTGAAAGGCAGCAGAGCTCTGGCCTAGGCAGCTGCAAGAACTTTTGAGCTCTAAAAGCCCAAAAGAGCTAACTGCAAACCAAAAGGAGAAAAAAAAAGAAAATATCACAAAAATGCATACCAGTTTTCTGCAAGTGAAGGAATCATGGGTTTGACGGAGTGGACATAGACTTATTGCAGAAACAGAGGCCAGATGAGCTCTGAATAGTACTAGGTTAACAAGATAGAAGTTTAACTTTAGGACTGCAATTTTACTCTGAATTCCAAGAAGAGACAGGGGATAGAGGTTAATTGAGAAGCTGCGTGTTGGTTTGGGCTGGGATAGTTAATTTTCTTCACAGGAGGGGCTGTGTTTTGGATTTGTGCTGGAAGCAGTGCTAATAACAAAGGGATGTTTTAGTTACTGCTGAGCAGTGCTCACACAGCTATTGTCCTTGTTCCCTAAGGGAAGGCACTGTAAGAAATGCCTATGTTCATATAACAGAGATAGATTGCTTGTAGCTAGTGTGGACTCCATTATGCAGCACAGGACAGAAGTTTCCCTATAAAATCACAGCTTGCAACAGGTTCGTAAAGCAGAAAATTTCAGCTCCAAGAATTTGATAGCACCAGGGACAGTGGAGGCTTGGCATTAGCACCGGTACATACCACAAGAAGGCAGACAGAGCTGCTTTCCACAGAGAGGCTCTCAGCTCTCATTCAGCTTTTACAGAACCTAGGAACAGTCTCATACTTTCACCAAGAGACTCTCCCCTCTTGTTCGTGTAGTGAAATGCTGGCTCTGGATTCAATAGGGTTTTTGTTGATGACTTCATGAAGACCAAAATTTTACTCTTTATTTTGTCACATACAGCATCATCTACAGCTTAAAAACATTTATTGGGAGAAGCCTACATGCACACATACAGGGAGAGGGGAGACAAGTGTCTTTTCTGAACAAAATTTGTTAGGACACTTAGAGTTAAGAGGCTACTCTGGGCACTGCTAGCTGACGTAAACAGGACAGTCAAATGCCCTGAACCAAAGTCCTTCTTCTGTATTCTCAGCTTCCAACAATTTAAATTCCATTTTGAGGGCTGAGCTTGATCAACAAGCAAGAAAATGACAGAAATTCAGTGATTGGTCCGGGTAATTTCACAAGGCAAGTCCTGGTACTTCTTGCTTAAACCTATAATGATTGAGTTGGAGGTGTACCAATATTTGGCTGCATTCCTACTGTCCATGTTTCATACTGACCACAACTATCTCATGCCTCCACCTTTCACCAGCAAGGGATCCTAAGGAGCTGCATATAACCCATATATTCAGACCCATGAAATTCAGAAGGCTTAAGCCTCATTCCAGGATTTGCTAAAAAGCTGCTCTCACCCGACACAGCACATGGTCCATGCTGAGCCAGCCACCAAGCTCCAAGCTGATTTCAGACCTCTGCTGTTTTGCCTAAAGTGACATTTTTGGACTGTTTCTCCTCTGACTGTTCAACAGTAGTATGCAATCCTATTGCAAATCTATTTGGTGGGTTTTTTCCCCCTGAATCTCATCAATGCTGAAGTTGACACTGATTTAATTCAGGAGAGAGATATGGTTTCCACAGCCATTTAATACATTAAAAAAGCTAAAGCTGGTGGGGGCAGGGGTTAATTCTATACCTATACTGGAAGTAACAACATCAAGTAAAAGCAGCTTCTTCAGTACTTATGCTCCCAATTTAGTTCTCAGAAAAATCACTACCTTTGTTGCTGTCACAGTATGGAGTTCCATTTAAAAATAAATTCAGTCTTCACGTTTTGCAGTTTTCATCTGCTGGTGTTCAGTGTCACACAGCATGACAACTGTAGTAGAGCTCTGCTGACCCTCTTAACTCTGAAGGATGACTTGGAGGGCAAAGTTGGATCCAGTGTACCCACAATTCACTCAAGCAGTGGCCAGAAACCCAGCAGGTTTCCTTAAGCTCAAAACAGCTCTTCTGTGAGACGCATTAGCAGTCTCTGCTTCAGAGCCACTTCCTTGCCAAGCCAACTTCCCACTTTTCCTTCTCTAGGATTAAGATTTCTTTTTAACTCTGAACTCACATACTGTAGTAAACAAGATAAAATAGAGGCCCATTAAGCTATTAATTCTCGGTTTCAGAACAGGCATTTAGTGGCTTTCACAACAGCTTACATGTAGCTATTAACCCTCAAACAGTTTCACAAGCTCCCACAGAGAAGACTGCATGGCAAATACAATACTCACTTTGTAACAAAAGCCGAGAGAACTGGGGCCAGGGATTTAGGGAAATAATCCTGCTGGACCATATGGTTCAAGGTCATAAGAATACCATAGAGGCTGGGAACAGTTTTGATCTTCTCTTCACTCTGAGAAATGGACAAGAAGTCAGACATCAGACAATTTAACCCACTGTAATTCACAGACAATGAATTCCCTGCTGAATGAAGTGCTCCCCACACACTGTAGCAGAGAAAGCTGGTCACTAGATTAAGTACAAGACAAAGGTGACCAATTCCATAGTCTCCCAGCACCAGCACCTGAAATAACATATCAAGAACATTCTAGTACTTATCAACTGACAGCAGTAGTAATAGCAAAAGGGAAGTAGTGAACCTGCAAGTGAAACAGCCAAATCTTCTCAGAGGCTCTGTGTCGAAGTGTTCTGAGGCATTTCACCAGATTTCAATCCACAAAGCATTCAGTTGCCTTAACAATTTTTTGACTTATTCTGTAGCTCATTTTTCTACCATCTCCAGCTCTTTGGCAGGCTCCCTCCAGAACTTGATGTAGTGTTCCCAGAACTGGTCTCACAGTTTTGTACAAGATAAAGCCAACAGTCATCCACTTGCTTACATGACGCACAAATTATTCTTACTCCTAATGTGATGCTACTCCACGTGTCCCAACTCTTACATTGTTTTCATTTATTTCTCCACTGGCATTTCAACAAAACCCCTCATTCTGCAGACAGGATGTAGACCTGTGTTCCTGCTGTATGACCTTGGAGTTCACAGTATTAAGAATATCTGTTGCTCACATGCTTCCAGCTACATAGGACTGAAAATGGAGTATGCACCTTCTCCACAGGTAGAGGACTGATGATGCATTAGGCATATCACAGATGACAATCAGCAGGCTGATCCTCCAGGGCTTTATCATCAGTGCCACTTCCCAGCCCTAAAGAACTCTTCTGGAGCACAGGTCTGTGCTTTGTGTGCCTCATGCATATTGCTATTTTCCATATGGGCAAGAGGTAGGTGGTAGTCCTCAAAACAGGCATTCTCCAGAACAAAACGCCACCTTGGGTTCCACTGATCTTTCTGAGAAGTTGGAAGCTCAATGTTGGTCCAGTATACAATGAATTGGTCCAGTATACAAGGAATACAGGGAGAGGCTAAACTGATTTTTAGGAAATTAAGTCATATCCGTGCATGTTAACAAGGGTCTGGACCCCAAGCTGGATATTACCAGAAGGCCATTCAAGCCTGCTATTTAATAGCAGGCTGCTATAACAGATTATGGCTTTTCTGTAGTTTAGAATTGTCTTAGTCCAAGTTTCCATTCTCAGCTTCCAGGTCTTGAGGCAGTGAGAAACACTAACCCTTGTAGCACAAGGGGGCAAAGGTGTTTAAGTCTGCAGACAGAACCTCTCTGCAGTCACCTCACTGAAAATAAAGCTACAAATTCTAAGCAAATCACAGGCTTCCTACTGACTCTCCATCTTCTCACAGTAAGTTTATTCCTTGTAACTAATTACTTAACACTAGCATTTGGCAGTCTCCAAAGCATGAAGTTGAATGCTACTGATCTGGCATGAGTAGCTGGTAAACATGTTTGAGACACGATCTCAAGAAATGCCCTAAAGGACCCCATTAACTAATAATATTGACATGGCTTTCATAGACACCAGAGTCCAGCAGCAGCACTACTGCCCTACCTGACCCTCCCCACCTTCAGGGAATGACTGAGAAGGCAGAGCATATTAAGCAGGAGATGTACACAAAGGCGACACATTCTTCATTCTAATGCAACCTTGCAATTTGCACTTTCTGCTGGACCTGCAGACTTCCATTGTCCCTGGGCATCAGGCATGCACAGGCACCCAGCTGCTTCCATGGCAACATAATTACCCAAAATCCTGCCAGTCTGGTCTTCAACAGCCTAAACAGACCATGACTTAACTCTTTCCTGCTTCCTCACCTTAAGTAGTCCCATGTGGACCAAGAGGTTTGTGATGAATGCATCTGAATTAAATGTGGCAGAACTGAAGGCTTTTTTCATCAAGGCATCTAAAAAGAGATAAGCACATTATTTTTAGCAATACAGAAAAAAGGACACCTATGGATTTTTAAGATGGATCATACAGAAACTCAGCTGTTAGATGAGTTTTGTGACATTGTACCTCTTAGGATTTCATTTGTGTCTACAGCTATAAGCTCTGAAACACTCAGACAAGTAAAACCCCTTAAGTATAAGGGAGAAAAACCAAATTCAGAAAATCCAACAAAACACACAAAGCCCACACGAGAATTCCCACACTGCCAAGCTTCAGATGCAATACACCCCAGTCCTGTGCACCACCAGATGCTTTGCTCAGTGCATTTGAGCATGCAAGCTATGTGCATACATGCATATAAACATGATCAGATGAACGAGAGCACCAAGAGGTAGAGCCTTGACTTCTTAAGGGCCAGCAACAATTCACTTTTTATTTGAAACCTCAAGGAATGAGAGAACACAATGAGAAAGTTTGTTCAGCTGCTTTTTGGGCTCGCTCAAGACGAATATTGTGCCACAAACAATGGGTAAACCAGTGCTTTAACCTCTCACGTTTACACGGTGGGCAAGGCAACTGATTTTTGACCTGACAATTCTGTTTTCTTAGAATGGGCAGAATTCACTAGAGTTGCTGTAGAACAGTGCCAGACATTAACCAGGGCCCTCACTGTCAGCTGATGGCCTTTTATGGAAGGAAAGTAATTGCCAGGTTCTACCTTTCCTGCAGAAGCAGGAATACAGAAAGATATACACAAACACACTTTAGGCAACAGTAATATCCTTTGTTCCATTTTTACTGGAGACAACTCATAACAGGCATGAGCCAAGGTGCACTAGCTCAGTGTGGTGCCAACTATTTTTCACTGACTGGACCCATAACCAGCTGCAGAGAACTACTGTGTTACTGTTTGTAAAACAGTTTCACCATGTCTGTGAATTCCAAAGAAAGAAATTCCAAACTAGGGAAACACACAGTACACCACCTTAAGTGGTCTTAAAAACAATTGATCCAGCTCTTTTACACGATACTGATAGGTAGATCACCTATGGGAGAACTGAACTGCTGGGGCATTCAAAAAAGATGAAAGACAGTGGTCAGATGCCCAGAACTGTTTGGAAATTCCTATTTCCAAGCAAAAACACAACGGGATATTATTAAACACTAATCACACCCAACCCAAATTACTACTCCACAATATAGTGTGAGAAACGGTCCATTGTTTGAACACTGGTTTCTGTGTCTTGCCCCATGCTGGAAATCTCTCCTTCCTGAAGAAATTAAAGATGTTTCAGACTGATAAAGAAAGACATCATCTAGGAAGTCTCTCTTTACAATCTCATAACACTACACTAGGGCAGCTACTTCCTACAAAACACTTTTTAAATAAACAGCCTTAGAAAGGTAACTGACCTTGACACACAGAACTACTGGCTATTGAGAGCCCAGCATCAAGGAGATGCAGTAAGGGCAGCACTGGCCCACTACAACAGTCATTACCAAACTTTGGAAGCACAAAATATGCCAGGTTCAGAATGAATCTTCCACTCCACACAACAACAGGGCACAGCTTGGCACTTTGTTATCTGCCAGGGACAAAAAGGCCCAACGGCCTGGCCCACAGGGGCCTTGTCCCACCTTGCAGTGGTGTCCATGGCACTGAACCAGGTCACACCACAAAGTGAAGAAAGGCCCAGTCACCTGTTGTTTCATGCACTGCTGTTTTCACTGGGGCTTCATCTTTGAAGACTGAGGATATCCTCAGGAGAGTTGCTACTACTTTCTCTACATCAGATGTATCTGTCTAAAAGAGAAAAAAATAGAGATCAGTTCACTGCTAGACAGCTACACAACATGGGTCTCTGCTAGGGCTGTAGCAAGAATTACAGCCTTCAGCTGGCTGACATCAGTTTTGCATTGGCCATATGACAAGGCACAATCAACACAAACAAAATTACTCTAAGCAGAAGATTTGATGCCAGTTTAAGCAATAACTGCATCATCTGCTTCCACAAGGTTCTTTGGGATCACTGGAAAAAAGATGCAAATCTAGGTCAAGTTATCACCTCTGGCAATTAAACAATTTTGAGAGAAAAATCAAGCCCAGACAAGCACCAGCTCACCTACCTGCTGAGCTATCAGCACAGAGCACTTTGGTCCTAGTCGCAGCAGCTTCTCTGGTGATGGGAAAGCAAGGAATGTGGCAACATCCACAGGAGGAGATGGCACTGGAGTTGAAGCCTGAAACAGGCAGAATCCATCTCAAGTTTATTCTTGGAAGTAAATAAATTGGTTCAGCAAAGGCAGATGGGACAAGTCAAGGCACAGCTATACCAGGTCAGAATTTGTTCTGTTTGAAAACAGCCCAAGGCTGACCTAAGCCCAGAGTTGGAAGGGCCGGGATATGCCAGCACAAGGGCATGGCACTGCATGTACAAGGTCCCCACCGCTTTCTGAACATGGAAGATTTTTTCTACCCACGTGTTGCTACAACCACTACTCAGCCTTTCCCTCCATGCATGTGTACACCATGCACACTTTAACAACACACATTTTTCAACTAATCCATTTTATTTCCTGAATGTTCTCTCCCTGTTACAGTAGTGCCAGCCCATGCAGGAACGTGACTGCCTGTCACCACTTCAAGTTCAGACACCAGGATCTCATTTCCTCCTTTATGCTCCTCCAGCTACCGAAACAGGAATCCATCTGGAAGTAAGCTTACCTGTGAATCAATTATCTTCTTAGGAGTCAGTGACTCCTGTTCTTCTGCTCCTCTCTCCTTCAGCTGTTGCTGTTCCTGTTCCTCCTCCTCTTCCTCCTCCTCATCTTCATCCTCCTCCTCCTCTTCATCATCATCCTCCTCCCCTTCATCATCACTAAAGTTGAAATATTACACATTCCATTAATTACACACTTGGAATTCCTGTACATTGGCACTCAAAACTTTTCAAGAACAAAAGAGCAGCCTCTCCTCAAAGTCCTACTGCAAGAAGCACATCCCACCTACAACACACCAAGAGGACACTCAGTCACCAGCCACTCAGCTGAGAATAGCAAGAAAAGACCAACAAACACAATCAGTTAGTAATGCTAAAGTAAGTCCATCAATGAAAACAAGACAAGTTTAAGACATCCTTGGCTGTGCTCCACACTCAGATCAACATACATCAGCAATGAGAGAGTTCTTATTTTAAAACGAGATAGATCAATGAAAGTGTTGATAAAAATTGTCAGAAAACTTTGATTCAAACTCTGGTACCATGCCTACCTCAAAGATCCCAGCACTGATGCCATATTGAAGCCTTCGAGGATCTCATGGAGTTGCTCACATACCTCTTCTCCCAGACAGTTACCTAGGTTGATAGAGGAAAGGGAGCAGACTTGACAGATGCACACAAGTTTGTTCTTGAGGATTTAGCTGTATATTCTTGTCTATCTCTTGTTTCTGAAATCAAACAGTTATATGCCATTTCTGCACAACACCTCAGAGGTAGCAACACAAACTGCACTTCATTAAATCAAACAGTTGTTACACAAATTTCAGCAGCATTACACAATGGTTGGAGATGAAGACCCCTTAATGTTTCAGAGTGTGTTTGAGAGACTTCCTGTTAACTCTCTAAATAGCTCTTGTTCTTAGTGATTCTAAAAACACGTACACACAGCACAGCACCAGTGAAACACAGCGACCCAAGGCATGAACAGCAAAAGCCAAAAGTCAAAGTTCTCACACTCTTCTGTAGAGTTGCACACAAAGGTTTTGTTTGCAAGTATGAAGTATCTGAGATAGCACTGAATAATTAGAATTTTATTGAGAAATGGTATAGCTATCAGCCTAATCTTTCCACCTTACGATGTGTATCGAAAATGCTTAACAATTAACTGAGTTCATAGTTTAAGAAAACTTTCATGATCTAACCATTTCCTGTCCCAACATCATGCAAATTCAGCTACTGTTTTTAGTATGCTGACAATTGCAAGAATAGAATATGTGGTTCTGTCAACATTCTTCCTAGTGGTTTCTCACTGGGATCAAACTAGACGTACTTTGATCTAGCAAACTTACATACCATTGAGATCCAACTTCTCCAGCTCTGTCTTATCTTCAATAGCTTCAGCTACAGTCAGGGCAGCATCTCGTTTGATCTCACAGAAAGACAAATTCAGTTCCTAAGAAGCAGAAGAACATTTTGTCTGCAGAATTCCTATTAAGAACTATCATATCCATAAATTTCATGTCCTCACAAGTGTCCTGGAAAGACTCCCACTTGAAGTGGCTCCCAGCAAAAAAAAAAAAAAAAGTGCCACACTTTATTAATTGAAAATAAAGCCTGACATACTCCTACCTCATATACTTAAAAGGGGAATTTTGAAACCTACTTGTGGTTAAGAGCAGCACTATTAAAGGTGGTAATTTAAAAATACCTACAGATCACTGCTCACCTAAAAGCTAGTAGACATTTCAGTCCTTAGCAGTCAGCTGACTGGAGATCTTTACTTATCAAGGGTTACAAGAGCACTCCAAAACTCACATTCCAGTAAGTCTAACAGAAGGGCAGCTACTGTACTAAACAGACTGCACATTTCCTCTGACACTTCAGTTGCAAGTTAAGGCCTTCAAAAAACAAGCCATGAGTGGTTCTACTTCTGACAGACCCAACCAACTAGGAAACCATGTGGACTAGTAAGAGTAAAGTTATTCAACAGCCAGACACCATCCCCCACCATTCCACACTGAGCTCAATCAATCCCTTCCTGAGAAGGGATTGAATATTAACAGCAGAAGGGAAGCAGTCCTTGAACAGAATGAATCAGCTGCAATTGCTTCATGGTGCCCTCCCTTAACCATTTCTGTTCTGGAAGAAAGAATTTAACCTCAGGCCATTCATCCCAATACCCCATTCCTTAAGTTTTCTTGGGAGATTCAGACAAGTTCCAGTAGAACCAGCAGAAGCCTAAGCAAGGGATCACACACCACAAAGAACCTACTTCTTTCTGTACCAGATTCATACACTTAAGCAGGCATTAATTTTTGTCTTTGACTGCAAGATTAGGAATCACATGTTCAGCATCTGGCTCAGGGCAGTCATGACTCATGGCAGGTGTTTCTAGAGATCCTAGTTTGCTTATGTTCTTAATTTGACTTCAGCCTATCCAGAATGTTGTCAGATTTAAGTCCTGTGCAAATATTGATGTAGGAGACTGTGGCATTATGGCATCAGTATCACAAAAAAACTAAAGATTCTTGGACCCTTGATTGGTGTTCTAACAAAGAAAAAGCATTAACTGTATGAGCTATGAAATGCTAAAGAGACTACAAGTTGCTCATGAAGTTCCCTTCATGTCAGTCCCCACTCATGAAGCTTTGGGAAGTTCTATTAGCAGGTACTTCCATTATCAGATTTCTTGAGCAGCACTTGCTGAGTTGAGCCAACAGCTGCAAAAACATCAAGCAAAGACTAAACACATCATTGGTACACCTCGACACAGCACAGTCCTAGCCAGACGGTGGGATGCCACTGATCTACAGCACAGCTTGTTGCTTTTCAGTTGTGAGCACAGAGACTGCATGGAACTGAATCCTATTTTAAAATAATCAGCAGCAGTAGGAGAATGAACAGAAAAACATGAAATGGAACACTTGGCATTTTTCAAAAGAGCTGGACAGCAAGCAGGCAGTACCTTTAACTTATGAAGCCCTTCTTTAACAGCATCAGCAATAGCGACAGCACCCTTCGAACGCACCAGGCAGTCCCCAAAGTTGATCACTTCAATCTGCCGAAGCGCCTTCAGAGTCTGCAGAGCAAGACGGCACAGAATTGAAAGGAGACATGCAAGTAAGTGAACATCCTGTTACTTTTGGAATGTCATCTTTCCCATTGCAGCATGACATGTGGCTCCACCAATCCAAAGGTGCCAATGCCAACTAGATTGGAGACAAAAAAACTCACCTCTGCCATGGCCACAGCTCCTTTCTCTGTGAAGGTGTTGTCATTCAAGTTTATAACCTTAAGCAGTGGGTTGATAGCAAAGGCCTGTGCCAGTGCTGTTATGCCAGGATGGTTAATTCCATTCTGTGGCATATGGACCTCTTCTAGAGTACCAATGATCTACGGAAGGATGTAGATAAAAGAGCTTTTAGAAAACAGACGTCAGCTCAAGAGTATACTGCTCTACTCTTAGGATTTAAAATTGCTTTGAGTTTCAAGACTCCATCAGTTCTTCTACAGTGAATTATTTACCAGCAATTCTGTCACAAATCTCAGTGAAATCACAGACGCATGGCAAGTGTCAGATTAACACAAAGCCCTGATTCAAAGAGACACAAGTATCATTGTCCTATATGCCTACTCTAAATACCTTAGAAGAGTTCCTCACCTGCAGTTCAACTAAAACAGACCACACAACATCACTTTTATTTTCTAATTAAAATCTATATTTTGCCCTGACCACAGAAGCAAATATGTAAGAAAGTTAGTACAAATATTGTTTATTGACTAAACAGCATGTCACATAACTCAATAATTAACCCCATTTTGGTAGTGTCATTCAATCTCGATTCTCCATGAATCACACTGTTACACAACTCTTAAGTATTTAAAAAGTCTTATTTTTGCCATGATTACTGATTAATCAAAATCACATCTAGGCAGTTCTTTATGAAATAAATCAACCTGTAACCTGCAATATCATTGTCAATATACCTGACAATATGCATTATAACTCAGAAGTCACTTCTAGCACCAACTGAGGTAAGAAATGGGAATTAGGTGGCTCCGAACACAGTGAATTCTCTTCCTCTCACAAAAGTGCAAGTGGGCCAGTGACAGCTAGAGAAAGTCGGGCAACACTTCAAGCTCTGATCAGATGATCCTAGCAAAAACACTGGGCTGCTTTTGCCAGATGACTGAGCAAAGCAGCACTCAAGAGGACAAGCTGGGATACCTACCCCAGTGCCAGTCAACAACCATTGCCATAGAGAGAGGAAAAGGAATAGGACTATTAAATTACTCAGGGGATGACTATTTCTCCCTCAGGTAACTACTTTACACAGCTACTAGTTATGTGTTTGGAAATTTAGGTCACATAAACACTCAGTCACCAACTCTAATTCCACTCGTTGAAGACTCCAGTTTCAGCAGCAAGAAACATTGTGACTTTAGTGAACAGACCACCAGCTCCTGCCTCCCAGCTGAGGCAAACCGTGTGCATCATCTTTAACACCAGCACCGAATCATACCTTGCTCCAATTTGCTGTCAAAGCAGCTCTGGTTTGATACTCACCCCGAAGGCTTCAGCCAGGGCAGTGGCACCATCATTCTCCAGACGATTTCTGCCAGCCACAAATATTTTTAAAGCAAGAGGCTTGCCCTGGGCACTTGATTTCCTGTGACACTCTTTCAGAGCGGCTGCCAATATCTGAAGATAAAACAAGCAGCTTATCCTCCTCCAGCATATCATTCTACAGGAATCCTACTGTATTTTGTAGAGCCACCTCTCAAGAAATACTTTGGGCATCACTGAAATGTACCTGTTTCTACAATAGGGTATACAATAAAACTGTCTCTACCTGCAACACTTGCACACTACGGTCTTAGGCAAGAATTGCAGTAGTTTTGCAACACACTGAGGCATCAAGAACATTTTGCTCTTTATCAGGCAAGCATATATGGGTAGAAAGTTGACCACGAGCTACCCATACACACTTGAAGCAAAGGAACTCTATTAGGCTGCTTTGGGAAAAAGCACTCACAGCAGGTCAGATCCTTCTCTACTTAGCCCTATGAAATGCAGCCAAGAACAGTGTCCAATACCAGGCTCCTACATGGATATCCTGGGGTGAGTCCAGCAAAGGTGGCAAGGATGATTAAAGAACTGGAGAATTTTACTCACTAGGATAATACTGACCCCTGAGATGATGAAGGCTGGAAAGAAAAGGCTCTGGGGGAGATATTATCCATGTGTAAAAACAGCCAGAACAACAAGATGAGGGGAGAAGGAGGTATAAAGAAGGCAGAGTCGGACACAAATTCACACAAGCCAGTGCAGAGAAAATACCATTTTAACACAAACTCCCTTTTTTACTGTGAGGGTTGTTAAACACCGGGATAGACTATTCATAGAGCTTGTGAAGTCCCTATTCAAAACCTGACTAGACCAAGCTTGAAGAACCTGGTGTAGCTGCCTTAAGCAGGGGAGTTGGCAATCACCAAAGCTTGCTTCCAACCTCATTCCCAAAGAGGAAACATCCCTTACCTTGCCACCACCAATGCCCATGCCACAATTATTGAGCTTGAGTTCCTGCAGAGTGTAGCAGGCAGGGCTCTTCAGCAGAGCCTCAAAGCCACGCACACCATCTGGCCCAAAGGCATTGTCACTCAGGTCCAACTCCACCAGCTGGGCTCCAGCAGTGATGAGTGCATCTCCCAAAGAGATCTGTAAGGAAACAGATGGCAGGGGGTGGGAGGGAATGGATTAACTTTTAGTGACAGCATCACTGCAGTGGCTAGGTATGACAGCGATGCTGCAAAAAAAATTCCACTTTGAAAACATTCTGCAAAGCTGCATGGGGAAATAAAACTTTACTGCTAAATCCAGGGAGGAAGTTGTGCCAATTAAGCTAAAGATGACCATAAAGCAATTATCAAGACACTATCCTATCCCTTTAGGTCAAATGCTTTTCAAAGTGAGCTTCCCCCTCCACACTGCTGACAGAAATACTGTTTTCATCATGTTGAGCTTATGCTCTGGCTTCACAGGACTCAAGGACACAGAGGTCTGTAATGGTCTTAGAAGACATTGCCATATGATCTATTTAGAAAGCTTAGCTCTCATTCTATCTGTTGGGTCATGAAGATGTTTCTCCCAGTGAAAAGCTTCTTCACTAGCATGGACTCACATTTATCCTTTAATTGACTCCTCTCCACCTCATACAGGAAGAGCAAAAGAGAATCACTCACCTATTCTGAGACATTTAGTGTTAACAGCACAGAGAAGGATCAGTTCTGTACCAAAATACAGACTCCCACAAAAAGTATGACAGGTGAGAAAACAGGTTATATTAGTCAGAAGTCTCAGATCTAGTTTTTACTTACCAAAGCAGGAGGGATCTCAGACCTTAGCCTCCCTGTGAACATGTCACTCCAATGACACCTCTAAAATAAGAAGCATACAGATAAAACCCACTAAAATATTTAGGTCAACACAGTTGTAATAAACATTTACACATACAAGCTGCTTTACATCCCTAGGAACAGTTTAATGCTGTCTCCCTTCCCTTGAGCTGTCATTTGATTGTACTAAAGAGCTGCAAGAACCAGTGTTACAATCACTTCACCTGCAAGGACAAAGTAACTGAAACGCACACCACAAACATTATATATACAGGAATCCTTGCTTGTGGTTCAAGCTGGATTTTTTTTCTGCTGAGAAAATTACCACAGAAAAAAGCAACAGGAAACAGAAGAATACACCAGGAAGGTAGATTTTACTAAGGTATGAAGCTCAACAATCTGAACTTACTTGAAAAGCCACACTTGGGTGACTAATGTGTATCAATGTTTCATACCACTCTCCTTCAAGGGACACTGCACTGTCTCTAGCAGCACAGCATTCCCTTATATTAGGCTAGAGCAATAGTAGGAGAACATAGCTCGGGCAAAGATAAGCCTCCTGTTGCATTTCCTCCATTATTTCCTCCCTACCCAGACATTCTCTGAAGACTCACTCGCCAGAAGGTCTGACTCAGCTTTCCAGAGACCTTCATTTGAACTTAATGTTTTGTTGCCATGGCTCTTGGTTAACAGATGCTGCCTTCAGTAGAGGCTCTTCCTCACACAGCTTCCCAGCTTTAAGATTGGAAGCCTTCTAAACAGGAAGTTAGGAATGCAGAAGGTGCTCCCATTAGCTCAAAGTCTCCAGGTTATGCTGTATTTTCATAAGGCTGCTCTTCCTACTGGAAGAGCCACCAAGCAAGCTTTGGGGGTAACTCAAGGCAACCTCTGCAGGAAGAGCCTAGACAGGCCTTCAGTATTTCCACATTATTTCTTCCCCTTGACTACTCCCCACTTGAGAATCTCACCTTGAGCTCACTTTTCTTCTCCAAGGCTTTGGCAATAACCTTTGCTGCCTCCACACCCACTGTGTTGCCTTCCAGGCGCAAGGCTTCCAGACCGTCAAATTCCTCAATTTGCTTGATCACTTCTTCAGCTGCAAGAAGCAGATAATCTAGTTGGTCTTTCAACCATTGTCTTGGTTACCACAGTAACCCTCTGAGATCCAGTAATACTTGCTCAACCTCTACAAAAACAGCTGAACATTATGTGAAAAGACCCTGAAACAGCAATGGGAACAGAGCTAAAGTGTCAGGTCACCAGAGAGAACATTCTCCATTCCCTACCCTGCCCTCTCATAATTTTTTCTCATTCTATTCTGATAGTCATCCTCCTATTTGGAAAAATAAAGTTTCTTTACTTCCCAAATAAAATTCCTCTGCCATTCAGCACATGGTTTAAAAGCTAGAGTACATGTCCCTACAAAAGTGCAAGGACTAAGTTAAAAGTTGATGGGAATTGGTGTCACATCAACAGGAAAAAGTTCCAACTGACTGGCAAAAGCTGTATCTGTTTAGCAAACACATCAGGGTGGAAAGATTTAACTCTACAGTAATCCTATGCAAGGCAAAGAAGCAAGCTGCAGTCTCTTCTGCCAGTGGCCACTTGTTATTGTTCCCAAGCTCCAAGGCCTTTCCCCATAGTTCAGTGCCTTTGAACTACTAAACCAATCCATAAAATGCTCCACCTCTGGCACTAGCGAATAAAAAAATAAGCACTGCAGCAAATAACCTCTCTGAAAAACATACTGTTTTTCTTGTCATGGCAGAAATGTTGATATAAGAATATACACATTTTCTCCAGATATTTACATTAACAGCCACTGTAAGGCTTATTGTGAAACACACATACACCAACAAGACAGACAGAAAGTGAGCTATTGCAGCAGGCTAACACATCAGCCCATTCCTCTGCACGTATCTTGTTCCAAGAGCTGTGATGCACTTATTTACTGTTTTTAAAAGGAGCACTGACTTCTAATGCCCAGTGACTGTCAAAAACACTTAGAACACCAAGAATACAATAACTGCAAACCAGGCACCCAAACTCCAGTTACAGCAGCTGCAGCACTGCCAGGGCACCAGGTTCAAAGCAGGGTACCAGAAGGGAAGGAAATGTCTCTGTCAGAAGCAGCTGTAGCTGACAGACCCCTGCATCACAGATATATTATGACAACTTGTCCATGCAGGATTAGCAGGACGTTTACCACAAGATTTTACAGCTTCAGGGAGACACTTCCCAAGCACAAAGGTATTTTCTCTTACCATCTTCAGCTGTGTTGAGTTTAAGGCTCTGGCCTTTGAAGCTCAACTGTCCACCACCCACTTTGGTTTTGGCAAGTGACTCCACAAGCTTAGTGATATCTTCGGATGCCATTTTCCTGCTTCTTCCAAAAGTTGAGAGCTGTCAATTAAAAGAAATAGTCATAATAAAAACTCTCTAACTATAATACATAATCTGTATGAATAACCATATTTATTTGAACAGTAATGTGGTTTCTGTTACTCAGATACCTAATTGAGTTTTCAGTCTCATCAGTACTTTCCCCAGAGCTCAATTAAGACAGCTAGGCTAGATTAATATTCCAAAGCCAAACAGTCAGATGGTGCTGATTCTTCCAACACTGACAAGACTTAGGTTTTGATGGAGTTATGATACTTCATAAATAAACAGTAGGTAAAACTATGGATTAAAGGACACATTAAGACATTACTCTTTGTGAAAGACTAACAATTACAATGTAATATTCCTCTCGTCTCAAACCCCATCCTTTAATTATTTGTGCTGCACGCTTCCCCTGCTCTCCAAAGTAAGCTAGAATGAACACAGTTGCTTTTCCTTTTCAGTGATATCCCCAGTAGTGCCCTTGTCAGCACAGTTCCAGAACCACTGAGTCGCTGAAAACATTGTGTGTGCTGCATACAAAACTCTCTCAGCTTTCTGGGTGCTCTTTCCTTTCAGATGCTCCACACAAATTCATCACACATTAAACAGGATGATCTTACCCTCACAATAAATTAGTGAGCATCTAGCCTTGAGGTACAAGTTTGAAGCTAGCCATGCCTGGTAGCATCTGCATAGCATTATTTAATGAATATTAATCACTGTGTGAAGGAACTGGCCTCCATCCATTCAGTAGGATAAACTGAGTACATTTCTCATCCCGCTACCTTCACTGGGATAAAAGACAACACACACACAAAGCTACACACAACTAATGCTTAGAAACCACACACTCAAACAGACTTCAGAAGAGATGACATTTCATTCCTGCAACAGAAAACTGGTTGCCTTCCATTCTTGTCTGATTTAGAAGTGACCCTACATTCTCTTTGAGCTCAACAGCACTGGTTTTGAAATATCCCCTATTCAGAAGCAGTATATACATACTTTCCTCCTGATACCCATCTGTGAAGCCTCCAGCTTCCCCAGAGTATGACTTCTCTTCAGGGGTCTTTAATTTTGCTTTTGGAAACAAGGGGGGGAAATCTCCAAGGCTCAAGAGCATAATTCTTCTATGATGGCTATCCTCTCAAGTAGGTGCTGCCAGTAGAAAGAAACCCTCGTAACTTACTCCACTCCTACCAGACCACACAAACACCAAACTCGTGGACACTCCCACCCTCTGCCAATCTAACACTGAGAAGGAAGCAAAAGAGGACATCCTCTAAACCATGATGACTTTACAAGACGGGAACAGAAGTTAATATCTGAAGAAGTCAGTCTGTTCACCTAGTTCAATTAACAACTTTACTTTTAAAAACCAGTTCCATTCTACTATGATCATCTTCTTTACAGATGTGCTCATCCTCTTCACTTCTCTTTCCCTTGAATCTCCTTTGTCGTTCTTCACCTTACACACAGACTGCTTCCCAGTCTCAGCATACAAATCCAGCATCACATCCTGAAGCATGTTTTGTAGCACACGTCAGCCACACCCAGTTATCAACCTACCAGAGGTCTCTTCACTGTTAATTCTTCTGCAGAGGAAGCTTTGGGGAAGAAGAGGAAAAAAAAAA